>JACCGJ010010424.1:0-32068 GCA_013407085.1 Atriophallophorus winterbourni | reverse complement strand
CGCTGCGGGGGAGATTGTTCCTCCCGAATCGGACTGTTTAGTCATTCCAAAAACTGTAAAACTTGAACATTCATGCGATTGTGAAGTACACCCATGGTCGACATCGACCGAAGGAGGCCATCATATATATATATATATATATATATATGTATAGATATATTCAAAAGGGGTGACTCCAATATAGGCCTCTTTCATACCCTTTGGTCAGCCTTTCAGAGATGTACCTCAGACTTATTGGCGAGTAACTCTTTACAATTTAACATGACTAATTATTGGAATTTCGCAAAATGGTGTAGTGAAATATCCGATGGTTGTTCTTGAATATAATACTTTAGCAGGTGACTACCATTAAAGTTCTTTATTCATTAAATATTCATCAAAGCATCGCTGTGAAATGTTTGAGCGAGTTTGCTACTCCCGGATTGAAATGCGTAATGATTTGAAACGACGTTGAACATGAGAACTTCATGCGCCGGTAATGTACCTCCATCCTCATCATCGTCATCATCACAATCATCAGGGACTGCATCACAGCGGCAGCATGTACCGATTGCTTAACGGCCATACAATCATTAAAGATAATATCATATAATATGGCGAAGGTGGCACCTAAACAGCTACGGATTCTAGAGAAGAGTCAAGAGAAACAAACTATGATGATTCACCCACAACTCGAACGGGACATGAGGTCAATCAAGCTACGTGGAGGAGTAGAGCCACATCTGCAGCACAGTTTCCTTGACGCTTAAACTGCTGTTCATCATAGCAAACTTTCATTGCCACTCTGTGACAATCTACAAGGTTAAGGTAAAAGATAATAATCGCAAGCCCGCCAGTGATCACGGTTTCGGGAAATATTGTCAAGCGCAACTAACCACTGCGTTATCTGATCACTGGAACCCAAACTCCGACTTTTGCAATGTTACTATTAACGGGCTTCAGCTGGCTATGCCATGTGACAGTTTGGACACCACGATACTTTGTAGCTTACTTGGATATGTTCTCCGAGCTTGTTGGTATTTTTATCGCCCATAAACCAACAGCAACACTACGTAACGTGCTCACAAAAGTGAAAGATGCAATACCCAAAGAGATAAACGCAAACGTAGTATACAAAATACAGTGCACGCACTGTGACAAACACTACATCGGGCAAACCGGTCGAAAACTAAAAACTAGAATCCATGAGCATCAACTAGCCGTACAATACTAACCACGATACTTTTGCCAATCGGGATGTGGCGTCGCAAATAGATTACGTTGAGAAATTGGTGGTCCGGCCCGCGTAGAACGAGACACAACCAGCGTAACCTTTGCAGGTTGTTCTACATATTTCATTTAGCATCGCCACTGAGAGTAAATTTCATAGAAAACCGTTGCGTGAGACGGTAAAAGCTAACTCCTAAAATACTGCGGAGACATTGGTTGTCAACTAGTCAGAAACGACGAACTTGCTCCTAATACACAGTGATACAACCCCGAACGGACGGTTTGTAGATTCTACTTGTCAGTAAAATAGACAGCCTATTCTGACGCCGAATGTGACTCAGGTTGCGTAATGTGTACTGAGACCTCGTCATTTAACGACGCAGAATGATTCACACAACTACCGAGATTCGTAAAACGATCTATCTCTTCGAGTTCTTGATTGTCAATAAATAGAGTGCAGAATAGTGGGTGGATGCTGTGCAGCATAACACTGCATTTGGAAGGTGAAAAACGCACTGTAAATGCTGGTGCAAAACTAGACAGCTTTTTTAGCATATTCAGTGCATTTGTATACGAGTTAAAAAACAGAACTATATCATCAACTTAATCCAAATCAGAAAGTTGTCATCTGGTATATTTTAAACTCTGAACGTAGGCTTTGCTTGATTGAGTGAGGTCCACAATAACTATTGCTACTGCTACAAAAATCAGCCAGTAAAACTAAAATGCTTGATAATGAGTTCATCAAACGTAAACGATGAAATTGATTGTTTATCCACCAACTCTGCGTCATTGGAAATTATCCAGAACAGCTAAGTTAGAATTTATTTAGATAATCACAAACAGTTAACCGTTAATCATTTCACTGAAGGAATACTTCGATTTTCAGCTTAATTTTGTTCGATTTTGATGAATTTATTACTGAATATTT
This sequence comes from Atriophallophorus winterbourni, assembly GCA_013407085.1. Classification (NCBI taxonomy): domain Eukaryota; kingdom Metazoa; phylum Platyhelminthes; class Trematoda; order Plagiorchiida; family Microphallidae; genus Atriophallophorus; species Atriophallophorus winterbourni. The sequence continues at coordinate 29,928 of JACCGJ010010424.1, read as the reverse complement.
ACAATAAAATTTAACTTCCGACGTGCAATGAATCATGACCAGGGTTGCCTTGGTTCCCATATTTTAAACCACGCGCGTTGTCTTATATTAAACAATTTACTGGGTATAATTATTTCCCAATTAAAATTTTGATTTCGTGAGAAAAATAGTGTTACAAAACAAAATAAAATGATTTCTAGCATCTGTTAGTTCGTCAGATATGATAGTGTTTGGTTGAATAAAATATTTTTCCGCCGTGAATGCTTCAAAGTTTCGATAATTCATTTATGTATGGTTATAATAGCGAACGCTTCATCAAACACACATAATTCGATTCAATTCAACGTTAATGGTCTAAAAAGAACATAGCTTTATATAAAAACACAGAATAATATGGCAACAACGACAAATATAACAAGCAAAAACGGGATTTGCTGCTTACCGAGCAGTTCAAGAATCAGGTAAATATCCCAAGGGCAAAAATTGTTTTCCATTGATGGGATGCCAAATAGAGAAGCATGGTGTTTATTTGTATCGTTTTGTTCGATGCACGGGTTGAGGGTAAAAAATGCATCAATACTTCTCTTGAAAATCTGCTGATTTGGTGAGTTTACAACATAATCTGGTAGATTGTTCCATGGCAAAAATGTCGTCTACATTTGAGTCGCGAGTGAGGGACAGTTAGAATAAATGTGTGAGCTCTTGTCTTATACGAGCCCCGTAGATTAAATAAGCATTGTAGAGGGTGATTTGCGGTAATCAAAATATTGTAAACCAAAATAAAATCCCTCCAAAGGAAAGTTTTTGTATTTGTACCGCCGAAGCGAGTACAAGATTACGTTATGTTTGAAATTGTTAATAAAATAGTATATAATGAGTAGAGAATATCATATGTACGGCACAAGAATGACCTTTGCATAATTTGATCAACTTCTGCTATCATCAGTGAATCAACTAACTACCAATGTTGCAAATTCCAAAAATGATAACACACACACAAAAAAAATAGCACGATCGATGTTTATATTGTAGCGTGAAGGGTCGATAAGAATGAAATGATTGTGTCAGGTTATTTCAGGTCAACTAATGGTAGCTGATGAACATCTGGCCATTTATCCCATCATTCAAGTCATCTGTCCAATGTGAATTCGAGGATAAATCCTCATTTGAAAATTGAAATTTAACTTCCACGTGGGGACTAATCTAATTCCCACATTCGGTGCAATGCAGCACCGGTATCTGTTTGGAATAATTTTCATCATTCCAATAACAGCATGATGGTATTTTTTGTCAGATTTTTATTAATAAGTAGTATATGACGTTCGAAATGCAGGACGGTTTCGCTGTTATTGCCGCTCAACAGGTATGCGTATCCGTGACCAGAAATTCGAACGCCAATCTGACTTTGTGCTAAACCGATTTATTTGCGAATTCGAAAATAAATCCTCACGTGGAAGCTTAATTTCAATTCGCAAATGAGGATTTATTCTCGAATTCGCAAATAATTGTATTTAACACAAAGTCAGATCGGCGTTTGAATAAAAGGTCATGGATAAGCAAACTAGAGGAACGGCAACACCCGCGAAACCGGTTGTGTGCTTTCGTCTTGCTTTTCTAACGTCATATACTACTTATTATTGAAAATCTGGCTTCAATCAAAACTACGTAAGTTAATCCCGCGTTGCTTGCATGCACATCGATTGCCTCCTGGTCAGTCAGTCCAACGTTAACCGCATTCATCCACGAGTCCCACAATAGCAGCAAAGATGCTTGGTTTAACGAGTTTGTTACGCACTAGACAAATAACAATACACTCGCTAATCTTATAAAGTCTAGTCAAATAACCACAACACTGATCCTGGAACATGTCTGTCACGGATGTCACATCGATTTGATATGGCAATCGAGTTCGTGTCAACCGGTACATTTCAAGCCATCGCCACGCAGGGATTGTTCAACTGACCATAGCGAATCGCAAATCATTCGATAACGGCTGAGATTGTTGTCCATCTTCTCAGACTGTTAATGCTCGAACCAATCGATTGCAATCCTTCCGAAACGAGAAATATTACGAGTTCGCAAACTTCGTCGTCGGTGTTTTTAGCGTATCATGCTGTTGTGTTGATTGGAAGACGGTGTATCGTATATGATTCAAAAGTTTGTGAGTAGCATCTTGTTGCTAATGCATTTTACACCTACACAATGTGAACATGTGTTGTAGAGGGTATGTTATGTCCAATTGTTGATTCCTTAATACACGAAACGTTTTTTAGTGGTTTGGTGTTGATAGACACTTTTTGGATAACGTTAAATAAATGTCGTAACATTTCAATATATGAAACATTTTGAAGACTCATCAGTAACTTTGTCGCTTTGTGATAAATATAATCGAATAGAGCAGTATCTTTGTACAGCTAAACAGTTCAAAGCTCTATCACATACTGCTTTATTGAATAAAGCTAGATAATCATTTCATTAGTAACGATACTGACCATTATCCTTGAACGAACTTGAAAAAGAGCTCCAAATATCTGCTGATCTGTCTATAAACCTTCTGGCAGTAAACGGTGACACTGCAATAATGTTATGCTTCACGGTCGCTTACCACAAAGTTTCACGCCAACCTTTCAGTTCACGTTTGATATATCCAAGAGACTTTGTTCTCAAAGTTGATAATCTTGCTCTTCGGAGTGTTAAATAACATCAATTTTGCGATGTCCAAATCCCTTGGCATATTCTCACAACATGCCGCAAAACAGATTCGCGTTTAAAGCTTTACATCTTCAACAAGTAGAACCATTTCGGATGCCACGATTGATGTAAACGTTTTCATGTGTAGAAGGAAAAAAAAGCGTTCCTAGCACAATTCCTCTGATATTTTCAAACTTTTTGTGGAATAGATATAATAAAAGCCGCATCCTAGCATTCTATATAACATGTGTAATTATATTAGCTGTACGGCATTATGCTGATAGATGCAATGGTTCCGTTTGCAATTGGGGAAGCGAAGAAACTCGACGCCAGCAATTGTTTCTCAAATAAACGCCAAGACAGCAATGTTCTATTTCAAAACACAAATAAATACAACGACCTGTTCAATAGCATGTTCTTGCAAGAATCAACCAATAAGAACAATGGTACCCATTTCAGCCAAGCAGACCAGAGTGTGAAGTTCATGCTCATGTGCAAATCGTCACAAATACGGAATAAAAAATCGATAACGGTTATTGTAAACAGCACAATATGAATGATTCCATATATTAGACACGAGTGCCGCACGTAGACATGGTTGATGCTCAACCACGTGGCCAGATAATTGTACTAAATGTGTGGTTAATGCTCTGTATGCTTCTAGAAAGTTTAAACTACATTAGCATGATCAATTCCAGCTTACCTTGATTAGACAGAGGGGATCAAGACCATCTGTGCATCCGGTACATCTCAAGCCATCGCCACGCAGGGATTGTTCAACTGCCCATAGCGAATCGCAAATCATTCGATAACGGCTAAGATTGTTGTCCATTTTCTCATACTGTTAATGCTCGAACCAATCGATGGCAATCCTTACGAAACGAGAAATATTACGAGTTCGCAAACTTCGTCGTCGGTGTTTTTCGCGTATCATGCTGTTGTGTTGATTGGAAGACGGTGTATCGTATATGATTCAAAAGTTCGTGAGTAGCATCTTGTTGCTAATGCACTTTGCACCTACACAATGTGAACATGTGTTGTAGAGGGTATGTTATGTCCAAGTGTTGATTCCTTAATACACGAAACGTTTTTTAGTGGTTTGTTGTTGATAGACACTTTTTGGATAACGTTAAATAAATGTCGTAACATTTCAATATATGAAACATTTTGAAGACTCATCAGTAACTTTGTCGCTTTGTGATAAATATAATCGAATAGAGCAGTATCTTTGTACAGCTAAACAGTTCAAAGCTCTATCACATACTGCTTTATTGAATAAAGCTAGATATTCATTTCATTAGTAACGATACTGACCATAATCTTTGAACGAACTTAAAAAAGAGCTCCAAATATCTGCGGATCTGTCTATAAACCTTCTGGCAGTAAACGGTGACACTGCAATAATTTTATACTTCACGGTCGCTTACCACAAAGTTTCACGCCAAGTTTTCAGTTCACGTTCTCAAAGTTGATAATCTTGCTTTTCTGAGTAAAAAATAACATATATTTTACGGTGTCCAAATGCCTTTGCATATTCTCACAACCTGCCGCAATACAGATTCGCGTTTAAAGCTTTACATCTTCAACAAGCAGAACCATTTCGGATGCCACGATTGATGTAAATGTTTTTATGTGTAAAAGGAAAAGAAGCGTTCCTAGCACAATTCCATGTAGGATTCCTTTGATATTTTCAAACTTCTTGTGGAATAGATATAATAAAAGCCGCATCCTAGCGTTCTATATAACATGTGTAATTATATTAGCCGTACGGCATTATGCTGATAAATGCAATGGCTCCGTTTGCAATTGGGGAAGCGAAGGAACTCAACGCCAGCAATTGTTTCTCAAATAAAACGCTAAGACAGCAATGTTCTATTTCAAAACACAAATAAATACAACGACCTGTTCAATAGCATGTTCTTGCAAGAATCAACCAATAAGAACAATGGTACCCATTTCAGCCAAGCAGACCAGAGTGTGAAGTTCATGCTCATGTGCAAATCGTCACAAATACGGAATAAAAAATCGATAACGGTTATTGTAAACAGCACAATATGAATGATTCCATATATTAGACACGAGTGCCGCACGTAGACATGGTTGATGCTCAACCACGTGGCCAGATAATTGTACTAAATGTGTGGTTAATGCTCTGTATGCTTCTAGAAAGTTTAAACTACATTAGCATGATCAATTCCAGCTTACCTTGATTAGACAGAGGGGATCAAGACCATCTGTGTGCTGCGTAATCGCTTCAAGTCTTTTGAGGTGTGATCAACGTCCGCTGGCAGATTTGCTAAAATACCAACAGTTATTCGCGTTAATGTGTATTGGCTGCAGATGGTGAAGATATACAGTTCATCCACCTTGTAGTTCACATTCCTGCCAGCCTTTGATATTTCAACCGCCTTAACATGATGTCTTCCGTGAAGTTCTTCCACACCATCCCTGATTTACTCCATATTATCATGGTCAACGCTGTGATCTGTGTCTTCAATGTCTTCAGCTACATTTGGGAACTTCCGACATTCAACAGCAGAAAGCTGTATCTGATATTCTGGTTCCAAACGAATGCACCCTGATACATGTATTTAGGCGTTGATAACTTATGTCTTCATTGGACGTACCAGCATTATACTACAGTGGTTTACGAGCTCAAACTTGTTTTAACTTTTCTCTACTGTTTCAAATCATACTGACGTTGATCGAATTATCCAAACATGGTGTGTGCAAACAACACAAACGTCATCTTCGTGTGTAATGCAAAATTGTGGAACTATGAAAAATATGTTTAGGCTCATTGGTTAACGGCATCCACATATTTAAATGCGATTAAGCGAATCATGTCAACCATAATTAATATTAAATTCTACTTTCAAGAAATTTCTTCCGTTGTTCCGTTGATTTAAGGCGCCATTTAAACATCCATATTCTAGAATTGAAAGCTGTGCAAATTTTGTTGCGCGAGATTTTCTAAAGGACAAACAGGCAAAAATGTACTGTCTGTTGACGATTTCCTGAGGTTATATTACAGCGTTTGTTTCTACTTATGAGTAGCAAAACATTTGAAATATTCACAATGTTGACAAAGGCAATATAAAGTTGGGGTATTCGACTAGCGTTTCGCTCTTATTCTAGGTTGGCAGTAGTGCATATTTTCGAATACTCTAAAAACATCATTACGTTTTAAAGCTCAACTGTTTTGGCAACCGCCGAACAACTGAATGCTAGTAAGTAATATTTGTAATCTTATTTCATGCCGGAACATTTGAATAGCGTTGTATGCCCGACCAGTCGTGAACGAGTCAGCAATGCGTGTTGTTGTCGAACAAACGCTCTTTCTCCATTGATTCACTAAACTTAATTTTGCTGCCACATTCTGAAACTGAAAACTGCGATTATGATCAAATGCAGGTAATAAAAGATGGAAACTCATTAGGTTAAATGATTTGAATGATAATTCCAGTCTTATCTTCAAAATCTCGAAATAAATTATCAAATATCTCAAAAAGTATTTTTACATATTAGTTATGTGTACACATATATTAAAAAAGCAGGTGGAGGAATTTATTCGACATAGGTATCCGCGTCTTTTTTCATATAATAGAAAGTACATGTTGTATGAGTAGTCTTCTAAACAGTCTTTACTACATGTATACCACGGTTATATTTTACACAGCTAGGTGTTCGTCTTCCATTGTCATGCATTGGAGGATCAGATTTAATTCGCAATCCCCCAACGAACGTCGCTTACTTGAAACATCCTTCACAAACAACGACTAAGCCCGATTCTCCTTTATCCGACGTTAGTCAAAATGAGCTGCGGATCCACGATAGCGGAAACGAAACAGGCAGTAACGTGGTAACTCCAGACGGAACATATCCAAACAATTTGACCGTTGACGAAGCTACAAAAGATTCGTACTCCAGACTCAGTCCTTCAGCGAAATTTCCCGGCTGGGATGTGATCACGGATGATGAAGAGGTGGACGATGACAATTCCGTTGAAAGTGAAAATAAAAATGAATTCCCAGAAACTGCTGGTTTGACATCTTCGAAAAGAAAAAGCACGGTTATTATTAAAGTACGTTAGAACTTTAGAATTATATGTTTTTCAAACCATACAACATACAAGATCGGTCCACAATAGCTTACTCGCTAAATACAGTACTGTCTGAAGCGCAAAGTTACCTTGGCTGAGTACGACAGGAACTTGCTATATATGAAAAAATTGTTGGTTCTTATGAGCATTTTGACAGCATTTTCTCATAGTATCCGTTGTTTTACACTGACGCTCACCGACTATAAACTAATTTACAGGAATCCATGAATTGAGAGCAACCGTATATCGCAGATGTTCGGTAGCACGTCAATCCCTTCAGTGAAGCTTCCCCAGACCATTACTACGATAACCAACATTATGTTAACTAAAGTAACTGTTTTGGTCAGTGCCACTATGACTTTTTAAATGATAGATTGCGAAAAGCGACGCTATTGATGGTGTCCGGTGAAGGTAATTGTAAAATTGCCTCAAATAAATTGGCAATATTTTTTGTGAGTAAATTATAATGGCCCGATTTTTTCGCCAGTGTTTTTGTCTATCTTGTGATGTTTGCCAAAAGTATGGTTAAAATCATATCATTAATTGGCAGAAATTTGTTTTTTTGTATCCTGCAGAAACCAGAATGTATATAATAGATGAGAGATTAAAATGCACGCACCCACAAGTTATTTGTTGCCAAACTAACCATTAAAGGCTCACGTATCACCCTGTAATGGTTAACGCATCTTTGTGACATCTGAGAATCGACAAAAAACACATTGACACATAATGACTGCGAAGTAATTAAAACAATAAGCTTATAAATCGGAACGTAGATCACATACAGGGACATAAGTGTTTAAACTAAATGGTTAAATTTGCGAAAATTCGACGTATCTGATTAATCTTTTGAAGATGACTCAGAGTATTAAAATGGAATGCGATAAGTTCTATTTCCCGTATTTACGTTTACAACAGACATCTTACAAAGGCCTGTAGTGAATGTGGAACCCATTTAAGATCATTTTAAACGTGAAGCTGTGTTAGGGTTTTTAGAAACAATTTGCCTCGTCCACACACGAATCGCAAATATAATGTATCTGAAAACCATGGTCACCTTGTCCTATCTGCGTGTTCATTGTTTAAGAAACGATTACTATTCTGTTTAACCCGAACCTCAGAATTAAATTTCATTTCCAATTACAGGTTTTCTGTCCTCACAGAGTAGAGTCAGTAAATTAGATCGTGTTATAGGTCTGCCACCAAAACGATTGTTAGATGAGCTTCTGGTCATCATCATCTGACTTGAGCAACCAACCCGTCCCCAGGAGTTGAGTTTCTATGAAGCGCTGCAACGATATAGTACGACCACCTAACTTCGCCTATCTCAGTATCATAACAGTTAATTAACACCATGGTCGTACAAACATCAAATCTCACAAAAATTCCAAATAACCAGTTAAATCGAACCATACACCGATATAAATCAACCTTCCACTTGCCACGAATAACGCTTTGGTATGATGAACTGTTAGTAAAATTTGATTATGTATACGCTGTGATAGTTATGAGCATCTAATTTACTTGTTGATGATGAGTTTTTGAGCATTTTGCCTTGTAACTAAACCAACACTGCAGTTACAAATGCAGCACGTGTTCTCAATCTACTCAAACTGGTATTTGAGGAAATGTTCGCTCAACATATTTCCAAAGATCACGAATACATACCCGAGAATAGTCATGGAATACGCTGTGCAATCACGATCCCCGTGGCTTAAGATAGATGTAGAACGTATGCAATGAATTCATCAGCGCAAGATAAAATTAGTTCTCAGCATTCAAATCAAGATTTACGAAGTACGGATAGCACACCTGAATTTGTTCAACATCCCTATTGGATAATCACAGGAGACATCATCCTACTTTACAAAATATTTCATAGCAAAAACATCCCCATCCATGATAATGAATACGAAATAATCGGTCCAATGATTATACGCTGGTGATACCCCATTCCCGCCTAAATTGTATAATCGATTTTTTATTATGTCAGTGTCTGTTTTAATTGGAACAGTTTACCTTCCACCATTGCTTACTCCACCAGCTTGCATGAGTTTAAAACCAAATGAGACTAAATTTATGGAATTAGTCGTTTCCCGACTATCTATATACTGATCAATCTAATCGCTCAATTTGTTTTATACGAAGTTATACTTGAATGCCATGGTTGCATAGGGTTCGTACATCGATCCACGATGTTCAAACACAGAATCACATAGTGATTCCTGGTCAAGCACTCAAGGCGCTTATGGATGACCAAAGTGATGTGTTGCTCTGGGGGATGTGAGTAACAAAATGGTTCTCATTGCGGATGATGTTAAACTTTGAATACGAATCACGTCAAGCGTGGACTGTTTGCGCTTACAAAGCGATTTGGATATACTGAAAAGCTGGACAGAGCGAAATAAACTTCCATTCAACATCCGAAAGTGAAACTGTTGCAAATAGGCAAAGATTTCCAATTCTCATACAACCTTGGATAGAATCAACTGGGATGGACAACCATAGAAAAAGACCTCAGCGTATGGATTAGTAAAAGTCTTAAGAATAGCATGCAATTCGAAGCAGTGTACAAGCGAGCTAGCGGCATGCTACGTATGCTTCGGTGTATTTTCGGACATTTTTCCCGTGAATCATTCTCTATGCTCATAAATACGTATAATAACCCGGTGATGGATTATTCAGTGCAAGCTTGGGCACAGTGGCTACAAAAGGACATCACGCTGATCAAGAGGATTTATCACAGCACAACTAGAATTGTTGGCTGCCTCCGTAACATACCATATGAGAATCGACTTGATCATCTTAATTTGGATACACTGCTTCGCAGGCGGGATCGATTTGATCTAATCCAATCATACAAGATAATGAACTCAAAGGCGCACCCTCTGAAACATCTATTTCGCCTCCGGTCAAGCCATGCCACACGTACTCACACATTAGCATTTGATATTCCACATTCCCAACGGAACTGCCGTCGGTTCTTCTATTCGGTGCGCGTTTGTTTCTTACGGATCTCCCTACCGTCAGATGTTGTCCAATCATCTACTGAAATGATTTCCAGGAACAAATTCGATATATTTATGCAGAGTAATTCCACCTTACATACCGTTTATATAACATGATCTTTTTCCAAACGTATATTTTTTCATCATACCGTGACAAAACATGAAATTTTGGTAATTACAAAACTGTCGATTTTCCTAATGCCTTAATTTATTTTGTATATATACTTATTGTCCTTATACGAATATCCTGTGGTGTTATACAGCCACGAGCTTTGTATAGCATAAATTCTTGAATGTTGAATCTTGTGTTTATGCACTAATATTTCACTTTTCACCATCCTATGGTTATTACTGAGCTTGTTACATTTTAGACCATTACAAACCTTGGATTATTTGAATGTCCTATGCTAACAAAATTTCCTATGCAACTACACACCTACCATTTTATGTTTAGACATCGACCATATATGTTCGAAATTATAAGAATATTCGACTGTTCATTTTCGTAATGTTGTACTTAAATATGTTAAAACTCAGCTTGGTAAAAATGTAGGTTTGTATTGGAGAACGATTAAGATCATCAGAAATGTTGCTAAAATAAGCTTACCGTTCACTATGATTAAAAAGCTGTCGAATTCTCAAGAAATAATGTTGTAAATCAACATAGAATTATTTTATGACCTCTGATACATTTCAGGTTGAGTCCAGCTCTTCCCTGTCTTCAACTAACGCTCAACCAAACGAAAATCTAATAATTCCGGAAGATGAGAACACACCTAGATCAGATAACGCTGAATTACCATCAGTTTCGTGTCCAACTGTGAAGAAAAACCCCCGAAAATCCTTGAGTGTAATGTTCAGTCAAATTACTTCAAACCTCGGTTCAAATCCAACGCAATCGGATCGAACCATTTCGCGGGAAAGTACTGACGATGTTAGCCGCCCGCAATCAAGACCTAGCCTGTTGGATGGGACGCAAGTATTACGCGACAAACGTGGAAATTCCACCATCATTCAACTATCCTCGCATCTTCCCAAGAATATGAATAATGATGTTTATTTTGGAAAATCAACTCCCCGAACTTTAGGTACAGATGCGCGTAATTCCAAGACAGGTGATCTGTTTTCAATGGGGCGTCAATCTACAACACCGGGGAATAGTTTCAGCCACAATGCAGAGCCGCAGGAGAATCGTTCGTTCGTCAGGGAGTTGATTTGTTGCGCGAGCAGACATTCCATGAACGAAGAGCAATACTCCAACTTGATTGAAAACCATCGGCTTGCCAGACTGGTCACCATTGCCGCGGTGATCACAATTGTCGGGTTGATTTTCGCCTACATTATTCGCTCGGTAATCGAGCATCCGACCTTGTCCACTGGTCAGCTAACTTCGGTTCTTCCAACGGTTGGTACGGAACTAAGCTCACAGAACAAATAATATTTATATCATATTAACAAATTTGAGTTATGTTATATTTTTCTACGAAATGGTGGTCTTAGATATAATTATAACGCGGTTTTTTCCCGTGAATCTATTGTACGAATGTAACGAAAAATTTGTAAATATAATTGCGAAAATATGTTGTGAATTATTGTATATAGCGCTTGGATTGATGTCCTACAAGTTAAACTATATTAAACGTTAAGAATAAATTCTGAGGAGAATGTATATAACACAAGATTTTTTGACTATTTTGGTAATTGGACGTGAAAGATCTGACATTAAACAAACATTAATCGACCTATCTAAACGCCGCCCTAATATATTATTCAGAAAATTCTTATTAAAGTGCATAAAATTATAGTGTGATGAACATAAAGGCGACACAACATTAGACACATATAAAACGGGGATGATTTTGATTTTATTTTATTCGTTTTATTGTATTCATTGTATTTCTTGTGGCGAAACTAATGCATCGCCTCGTTCGAGCAAGATTATAGTGATCCTAACGTTTCCTTGTGACATCAGTTCTGTCTCTAATGAATTGGTCAAGGCGACATAATAACAAGTTTAGCGGATAATCGGCCTCGAAAAGACCAAACTTATCACTTAATGGCACATGTTGTGCATTTACTATTTAGCTCATCCCGTCTCAGTAACGATTTTTCAGGTCATTTACTTTCATCCAGTGAAGAGAAAGCTTATGTTCAATAGGTTCCAATGTGATGTAAAGAATACACGGACTATTTGTAGCATCTTATCAATCGAGTTGCGATTACCTGCTGATTCTATATTACCACATCGCGGTTGGTTGTACCGAAAATATGGAGGTATGATTTCATAGTTTTGAATCTTGTGTACAAATCTTCCGTTGTTTGATGGTTCAGTATAATCAAGTTGGATGTCTCCGCTTGATAAAAGCAAACAGCTCGAAACCGCAAGTGGAGAGATCGAGCAACACAATACGTCGGCCGAACTCAGCATCATTAGCGTTTGAACCGAAATCCGTTTCATTAGTGGTTTTCAGGTTCATCGATGTGACACTGTCAGCAATTATAATGGCGCCGCCTGCGGTGGCTTGGTCACATCTACGCAATGAACAATGGTCGTATTACGAAAGATCTACTCTATAGTGAGTTGCATTTAGGAACTCCACCATTCAGCAGACCGCACTTGAGGTACAAAGACGTTCGCAAAAGAAATATGAAAGCTCTTGGATATGACCCCGCGAGATGGGAAGAACGTGCTCTTGACCGCGCACATTGGAGGCATAATGTAAAGCGTCGTCTGCAAGCAGGTGAGGAGAAGATACAGCTCTTGGCTGCTGAATGCAGATCAAGACGCCGGCGTGCAACTGACACCCTACAACCGAGTTCTGACTATCGCTGCAAGCGCAGCGGGAGAGATCGTTCCTCCCGAATCTGACTGTTTAGTGATTCAAATGCTGTAGAACATGAACATTATGTGATTGTGATGTACATTCACGGTCAACATCGACCGAAGGAGGCCAACAACAACAGTAATCAATAGAATTGTAAAATCTATAAAGTCGAGCATTGTGTTTTACATATTGTGAAATATTGTTGGCCGTGTGATTATCGTATTAAGATTAGTATTGTTATGTAATCGCATCATATGATAATTAATTTTTGTCAGGTTAAATCTGATTATTTGATTGCATAAGTTTATATTTTGCAGGAAAACACGATCAATTGAAGACCCGCATATTGCGCTACACCGACTAGTTCATTCTTTCGAATACTGGCCGTTGTTATGACAACTAATCAGGCGACTCAGCCATGCCTAGTGTTCGAGATAAACAATTAAGCAATGAGAAAAGAATCACGAGTTCACTTCGAATATTGCTCGGTTGAAAACTATTCGTACTTTTGTTCTTTAGACCACAATGGCGTTACCATAGCATGTAATCGGAGAAACAATAGTTTAATTCGAATATTGTTCTTCAGATGATGATCGCCGTATCCACGGTAGCATTATATTTTGAGGTGAACTCACGTACAATTGAGAAAACAAAAGCCAAAAGTACATTTGTTCGAGTCCTCATAAATACTCAGAAAATTTTCGAAGTTTACTGCTTGAGGTCAACATTTGAACGAAGGAATACCACAGAGAATCCAAACAATGGCAGGTTCAGATCAATCAGTTTATTGTATCTTTATTCGATGGCGTTACCATGGCAAATTAACAAGTTGACTTAATCCCTTAATTTCCTGGAGGGAAATAGGGTCTCGGCAACTTTTCTCCAGTTTGGTCTGTCCATAGCAGCTAGTTTGATGTCGTTCCAGTTAAGTCCACACTTGCGGATTTTCTCTTCACACGAGCGCTTTCAAGATAGCCTTGGGCGTCCGACCCGTCTTTTCCCGATTGGGTTCCATACCAGAGTATGACGGGTGATGTCATCATAAGCCTTCCGCAAGGTGTGCCCAATCCATCTTCACATTCTTCTACTGATCTTCTGGGCGATCGGGTCCTCAGCAGCAATCTGCCACAGGTATTGATTCCTTATCTTTTATGGCCATTTTACCCCAATAATTCGACGAAGGCAATTATTGTAGAATGCTTGCAAGCGGCCAGAAGACTTTGTTGTCACTCGCCAGGTTTCCGATCCATAGAGTAGCACGGATTCTACGTTGCTTCTGAATGTACGGAGTTTCGTGCGTTTCGATAGAACCTTCGACTCCCAATTGGGTTTCAAATCTATGAACGCGTACATGGCTTTGCGATTCTAGCGACTGTCTTCGTCCGTGCCACCACTTATTGAAACAAAGCTGTCGAGGTAGACGAATTGCGTGACGTTTTTCACTGCTTTAAAATTGATGGTGGTTGATGTGTGCTCATCAGTTAGCACACGGAGGACTTCTGTTTTTTCAATATTCACGTGTAGTCCTGCATATGAAGCAAAGTGTGCTAGTCTATCGGTCTTTCTCTGAAGACGTTGGGGGTCACGTGATATCAAGCAGACATCATCAGCGTATTCCAGATCCTCCACATGGTCAAATTCCTTCCAATCGATACCGTTCCTCTCACCTTTTACTGTCTGTTTCATTATCCAGTCTATTATCAACAAAAAAATCATTGAGGACAACAGTCATTCCTGAAAGACAACAACGGGTTTGAAAACGCTCGGATGCATCTATACAAGGAAATACTTAATCCGTTTGATCGTATCAGCCCAAATTGTAGAACTATCTGGTTCAGTCGATCATGTTTTATGAAGGACTTGCAAGTTTGTTGGTTCTAACGTAAACCCGACAACAAACACTGGACCGCATTTAATGGATTTGACTAGTAGAATCTTGAGAATAGATTTAGAGCACAACATCATACACTTTCAGGCTTACAATCCCATTTTCTGACCGATGCCATGAATGACGGAGCACATAAGCGTCACCTCCGGTGGTCTGTCTTCCAAACACGCTGCTCCCTTGTAACCGCGATGCCATCTGATTCCGACTTTTGGCATGCTCAATTTTTGCCGAATTGTAGAGTGACGTGGAATCCTGGTACAAATACACATCTTCGGCACCGAAAAAAACCACGTGACAGTCGGGGAACTTCAACGCATGGATGGGCAATTTTCGATTACTTTCAAACGCAGCTGCAGGACTCGGGGAATCAGCTCGAAACACGGGTTCGCTTGGCTGATTCAGAACAGCCCCCAGAAAAGAAGGACCACTTGTTGTGGTGTGAGCTAACAACGGGCTATCCAAACTGTCAAAGTATATTGTTTGAATGCTACAGTGCACGAGTGATTGGAAACTGAATTATTTCGGTCGAAACTATTCGGTCTCCTCTTCTTTAGAACACTGAGGGGAGTTACCTTAGAAGAGTAACTGCGATGCATTTAAAATCCTCAGGTTTAATTGTGTAGGGTCATCAAGTGCACAATTGAAAAACAAAGAAAACTGAAAAAACGATCATTCGCATGCATATTCTATCTAAAAAGAAACTAATTTTCATCGGCTAGAAGCAGAGTATTCATGTTTAGAAATCTAGTGTGTTACAATAGCAGCTAATCGAAGATGGCCTCCAACCTGAGGTCAAATATTGAATAAAGTGGTAATCAAAATCGAGATAGATACCTCTGATTGCTGGTAAACACTCTAAACCTTTTTACACAAGCGGCGAAACAGTCTAAAACTGCGTGTGTAATGAAGATGTACGATAGAATATCTTCTAATTGCGTACCAAATTTAAAAGGCTTAAACCAGGTGAACTTGATTCTAACAAAATTTATCTGTTGGAATTCTCACTGAGCCTGATAATTGCAAGATGAGACGTTTGTTTTACTGGTGGCTAGACTTCCAAATTCTCAACAGATGATTGTGAGAAACTGCAAATGAATTTGGACTACGTGACAAATTGGGCGGCCATGAATGATATAACAATCAACATACGGAAAAGTAAGATACTCTACCTTGGCATGAATGTTCCTTGGATATATCTATTAGGAACTGGGGAGTTGAGAAGGAGCTATTTGGGAAAAGATTTTGTGTGGTAATTAGTGGAAACCTGGAGAGCACGGTGCACTGCCAGAATCGAGAGTCCACCAGATTTTTAGGTTGATATCGAAAAATATTTGTAAGATTATACCTGGTAACGTTACCAAGGATAATTAACGTCTAAATTAGCTCTAGGATTGAGTATGTGGTAGACGTCTGGGCTCCTTGCCTGCGAATAGATATTGATCGTTTTGATGAAATCTATCACAGAGTAAAACAGTTAGTGATGGGTCTTCGCAATGTTCCATAAACCGAAAGATTGCGACGTCCGGTCTATGTGACTTTACCCAAAGTAAGATACGGAGCGATATTATTCTGAACAATAGAAATGTGACTACCCAAGGACACTCACTAAAACGCTTGCTTAATGTTTGTGATGGGATGGTGACACGCGGACATACCCTATCCCTTTACGTTCCAAGTTCCCCTATTGATTGGCGGCGCTATTTCTTTGGAATTCTTTACACCAATATTTGGTGGACTCTCCTTGCCTGTCGATGTGGAATTGGAAATTACACATACAACACAATATCATTCGTGATCCATACATTTGATATTCTCTATTCCTTATATAATATTTTTTCACATTTTATATCACACAGTAATCCTGTGGTGTTGTACACTATTTACCTTTTTAACCATGAATAATTAAATCCTTAAATCCTATTTTCATGAACCCATGGCGTAAAACCTGCAATTCATCTCAATCTGTAACTTATACGAACACGAAGCTTCAACAGGAACAAATTCACAGTTTGAAATATTTTATGCCGGTAAAGGCATCACCAATGCCCTGCGTCGTTGACTATTGGCATATACGAATATCCTCAGCTGGTTTGACAATCTGAAGCAGAGGGTAATTCACGTTGTGAAGAATTTCAAAACATCGAAGCGTGCTCTAAAATTTATGCAGCATCTTGAAATATGAATTTGGATATTCGCTCTTTGAAACTTGAATCTTCCTTTGTTGTTGTGATATTCTTCTGCAATTTTTCCTCTATTAATCAGTAGATTTTGCTCATAGCGTTACAGGTAGTCACCAATTGCTGTGAATAAAAATCCGATAGTCATAGTCCATTCATGCTTGGTCAAATCACTGCGAAAATACATTTAACCGAATAAAGCCATTTCCCTTTTCTTTTCATATAAATTTTATATGAAGCTGTTCCGCAATACGCTGACAAGTTTGGTTTTATTGGCATCGGGATCGATGTCGACACCATTGGCGTATATCACAACGCATTACGGTTTCATGTTCCACAGCATTTCGATTGATTAAACAGCACGATACGGGAGGAACAATCCCTAGTGCAGCGATCACAGCGTTAGACCGTACTCAGTCGATCGGTTTCCCTTCCTTGATGATGGCATCAGCAACCTAGAGCAGTTGGTGCTCTTCCTCAGCTTCAAAATGAAACTTTGCATCCAAAAGGAGCAGTCAAAATCAAGTTCGTCCCAACTTGTAGGTTCATTGTCAACAGCTATTGTATCGGCGTACGGGGCAGAGAGATAGGCCGGGAGTGATGGCGTCAGGTTATCTCAGGTCAACACTGCAGGTGGCACACTTCCGGCCACTTATCACATCTCGGCCCAACATTAACCACATAAACTCCCTCTTGTTACACAGCCGGTACATCGGTTGTCTCGTTTCAACACTGAGTTTAACATGTCCACATCCACACATCACGAGAGAAAACCGGTTGGTCAAATGCTTTTATTACACAAATAACGCAACACTCGCTTATCTTATATAGGCAAACAAACAATCACAACGGTGGTCATTAACCAGTCTGTTCCGGTTGCCACTTCGATCTGATTAGTTTGTCGTTTTCGTGCCAACCGGTACACTTTAAGCCCTCGTCAGGCATGGCTCCTTTGACCAACATTGGTGAATTGCATATCGTCCGATTGCGGCTGACGTTGTCCATTTTGATATTCTTCCGAAGATGTTGTTGCTCAAACCGTTCGGTCTCAAGAAATCCGAAACCCGAACTATTACGAGTTCGATATTGTCGTCGCCGATGATTTTGGCGATTATTGCTTTAGTGTTGTGTCGGATGGTAGAGTTCTGGCATTCATTCGGAAGCTCGTGATAACGGACTCATCGAAATCAGTGTTTTTATGAAGGAGGTATTTCAACATTGTTTGCTAAAGTCTTACAGATCCGGTTACAATTTTTAGCTTATACAATTCACTCCGAAACTCAATGTGGCTTCCGCAAGGGAAGATTAACCGTTTACATGATCTTCTTTCTGATACAACTTCAAGAAAAGTGTTGGAAACAGCGTATGCCACTATACGCTATTTTTATTTATTTAAATAAAGTGTTTGAGTACGTCAACAGGGAGGGTCTTTTCAAAATGCTTGATCTGATAGGCTGCCAATCAATGCTGTTTAAACTCGTTATTCCTTTCCACTCAGACATGAAATGCTCAGTTCATTTTAATGGTTGCATTTCAGAAGCCTTTGAAATTCGCCGTGGCGTCAAACAAGGGATTGTTCATGCTTCCACACTGTTTGGCATTTTCTTCGCTCTGGTTCTAAAGCACGCTTTTAGGACGAGAACAGAAGGCGTTTACATACGCATGCGAAGTGATGGTATGCTTTTTAAACTGGAACGGTTCAGAGAACAAACCGAAGAATGTGATTTGCTTATCCGTATCCTGTTGTTTGCCGACGATGCGGCCTCTATTTCTTAGTCCCAAGAGAACCTACATTCGCTAATGGACTGTTTTTCGTCGGCATGCAAAGACTTTGGGCAAACAATCAGCATGAGCGAAACCAAAGTCCTTGGTCAAGGGACTGTATCGCCTTCAATCATCACTGTTGAAAACTGTCAGCTTAAACCATTACATCATTTCACATATCTTGGTTTAACCATTGCGGATAACCTCTCGCTAGACATTGAGATTGACAAGCGGATTGGCTAAGCAGCTGTCACTTTTCTCGATTATCTCTCGTGTTTAGCGTAACCGCAAGCTTACTTTCAAGGCAAATATGATGGTGCGTACTAAATGCTTCACTGTACGGCAGTAAAACCTGGAACACCCACGCAAGACATAAACGGAAGCTAAATGATTTCGATCTGCGAAGCATCCGTCTTATACTGAACATATCGTGGATGGACAGAGTGACTGATGCTGAGATACGAAATCTCTCGACATTGACCCCGGGAGCTGGAAAAACTTGCTCTCGACCGCTCACTTTGGAGCCATATTGTAAAGATTCATCTGCAAGCTTGGGAGGAGCAGATACAGCTCTTGGCTGTTGAACGCAGATCACGACGCTGGCGTGTAACTGACGCTCAACAACAGAGTTCTGACTACCGTTGCAAGCGCTGCGGAAGAGATTGTTCCTCCCGAATCGGACTGTTTAGTCATTCAAAACGCTGTAAAACATGAAAATTCATGCGATTGTGATGTACATCCGTGGTCGACATCGACCGAAGTAGGCCAACAAAAAACAATAAACAAACATTTAACATGGCTAAGAAAGAACTGTAGGATTTTCGATGTGATATTTATCCGGATAGCTGTTTTCAGTCTTCCGAGGGTTGCATAACCGAATGAGATACACCAAAATCGCCACTGAGCTTACTGAATTTCAATAAATTGTAGCAGCTCCTGGAATTTTGTAGATTTCTGTTCTAAACCACAGGGACAAAATAACTTTCATAATGATTCATTTTAACCGATAAAATGTCTGCTAACATAAAATATATTATAAGCATATTGTTCGCTTCAAAATAGAAACCGTTCTGTCAACAGCTTAGCATTCCTTTTTTATACCAAATTGATGATGGAGCTATTGCACAATGGGCATTTTTTCAGTTTCAGTAACATTCAAAATGATTTTGTAAGCTCCTGAAATGAAAATTTGGACATGGATCATTTTAGCTACAGATTGTGAGAAACCGCAAAAAGAATATGACAACGTGTTAAATTGGGCGGCACAGAATGTTATACTGAATATAACACGTAACGCAAATAAATGAAAAATGCTCAAACTTGGAAAGAATACAACTTGCTATTTACATCCAAATGAAACCATTTCAAACACGGTTGCCCTGAGTGAAACAACTGTCATGTCCAAACGCGTTCTTCAAGCAATATTCCATCTACAAACCGGAAAGTCTCCGTGTGCTAACGGAATATCCCCGCTCTGAATAATGCTATGCGCGAACTTGCTACGCAAACCACACACATACTTGTTTAATTAAACAATGGCAAATGGCACGTTTCCTAGTGATTGGAAACATGAAATAATTTATCCTATTCATCGAGAAGGGAATCGTTCAGATGTTTCAAACTAGCGACCCGTTACGTAAGATTTCTAAATTAGGTGAGCACATCATTGTTGACGATCTAATAAATAATTTCGAAAATAATCAGTTTTAAAGATGAAACAGCTTGGATTCATGTGGAATTATCTTTTGCATCTAATTTCCTGATAACACTGGATGATTCGACTCAGGTGGTTGATAAAATGCTAGTAATTCCTGACTGTGATCTAGATATCTCCAAAGCATTTGATCGTGTTGCAGAAGCTTGAAATGTTGCAAATATCTGGAAAGTTGTTGAATTGGCTAAATGACTATTTATTCAATCGCCCTACCCAGGAACGTATTGGTTTATTGGTGAATTATCAAAACCAATCGCAGCGACTAGCGAAGTTCCTCAAGTTTCAATACTTGGTCCGATCCTCTTCAGCTCATATTGGTAAACCTGAGAAGATTTCATAATTGTCCTTCTGCGACTATTCCGAAAATTGAAATGCTGAGAAATTGTTGTTGGCTCATTCTGATGATGACGACCTAGAAGTACATTAAAATCGGTTGATGTTTCATGACCGACAGTTTTTCGAATAACTAAACAGTCCGATTAAGGAGGAAGAATTTCGCTGGCAGCGCCGGCAGTGATAGTCAGTACTCTGTCAATCAGCGTCAGTTGAACGCCGGCGACGTGATCTCCGTTCAGCAGTCAAGAGCTGTATCTGCTTCTCCGGAGCTTGCAGATAACCCTTAACGCAATATATCCGATGTTAGCGTTTATGAGCAAGTTCTTCCCAACTAGCTGGGTCAACACCACGATTATACATGGATCGTTGAGTTTTGACGCAATAAGACTTAAACGATGCTCCAATTTGGGTGAACCAGAGGCGAGGGTCGTTCATACCAAAACATGGACGTCTGAAGTGCGCAATGAGTCAGTAGAAATAACTACCGATAGTGCATTATGAGATGGTGATTTAGGATCCTTTCACTTTCGACTGATGGCTCTCTTGATCTCATCATACATACCGTGAAATTCTTCAGTATCCGGAGTGTTTTAGATTATGAGGTAATTTTCAGTCCAATAGTCAATTGCACATCATGTTGCAGTCAGTTGTTTCTTATTTCTAGCTGCTCCTAAAGGTCGCAAGATGTCATCTGTTGGCATAAACCATTTTGTGCTTTGAAACCATTACTTCATGAATCCATATATTACATGCTTTAATAAACAAAAAATTAAAGTTACTAAATATTGAATATGAATATATAAGCGACTATCCTCTCCAAAGCGTATATTCGTTTCTTTTCTCTTTAGAAATCAATATTAATTAATTTAGATAACCTAATTTGAGTATGTCTACTTTTCTAACTATAAGACCATCTGCTCCGTCTCTTCATACTAACAATGGAAAAGTTAATGCAAAACGTTAGTGTTTTGACATCGTGGATGTCGCATAATTGTGTTTATTCACCTGAATTGTATTTCAACAACAGTCGTTTGTGATTTGTGACGTCGTACTTTATCGCGCGACGTGAGATCCAAGTTGCTAAGAGACAACAAAAGGCAGCTTGACCCGAATTTTTTAGAGAATTGGTTGGATGGAGTGACTATATATACGTAAGTAATTTCATCTGATCTCCGCATACGTATTTCAAAATAATGGCGTTCGTTCAAATATTCTTTTTCACGGTAATCATATATACCGGGGTATTCGGTCTGCGTGAGTAACCTTTGTATTTCAAATAACTTCAAATGATGTTATTATCACCAGTGGTACAGAAAATGACCTAAGTATTTTTTTACCTCAACACATAACCACTTATTACGAAAATTAAACGTGACACGATTCAGGAGTTATTATTATTAGTTCTTATATTATTTTGATTTTGATTTAAGTTATAAATTGTTATGGTAGTCATACAGGATATAAAATGATACAATTTTTCGGGGCTCGTTAAATAAGAATATAACTGACTGCAACTAATAAGAAGCTAACATACCTCCTCTTCCGTTCGATGTCGACCTTGGATATTTAATATAGGGATATGATTTTTTCATGCTCCACAGCTTTTCGAATGATGAATCAGTCGGATTCGGGAGGAAAAATCTCTCCCGCAGCGCTAAGCCGTACTAGGTCGATCGGCGAAGCAACAGTATATCTTGAGTTAGATCTCTTTGAATTATCTAAGTGATATTGAAAATGCCTCCTTACGGTTATTTGAATTGTATTTTTTGAAAAATTTAACCATCAAGTGAACATCTCGAAGTGACGGATTTCTCTGTTTTTGTACTGTTAATATCGCTACTATACCGAAAATCATATGTAATCTAGCATCATATTGCGTCAGTAGGAGTCAAACTTCAGGACTTACTTTATTCGTTCAAACGACTGCTGAATTTCGTTAAACTAATCCAACTTAGTGGTCTTTGTCAGTAGATTATTGAGTGGCATTAAAAGTTCATACATCTCAGGTACAAATTTGTGAAATTAAATGCTTGCTTAATCCCTTGAGTTCCTGAAGGAACATAGGGCCTCGGCAACTTGTCTCCAGTTTAGTCTGTCAATAGCAGCCAGTTTGATGTCGTTTCCGTTAAGTCCACACTTTCGGATTTCCTCTTCACACGAGCGCTTCCAATATAGCCTTGGGCGCCCAACCCGTCTCTTCACTATTGGGTTACATACCAGAGCATAACGCTTGATGCCATCATGAGGTTTCCGCAAGGTGTGCAAAACCCATCTTCACTTTATAATACTGATCTGCTGGGCGATCGGGTCCTCACCAGCAATGTGCCACAAGTCTTGATTCCTTATGTTTTCTGGCATTTTTACCCCAATAATTCGAAGAAGGCAATTATTGTGGATGATTACAAGCGGCCAGAAGAATTCGCTGTCATTCGCCAGGTTTCCGATCCATTGAGTAGCACGGTTTTGACGTTGATTCTGAATATACGGAGTTTCGTGCGTTTTTTGATAGAACCTTTGACTCCCGAATGGGTTTCGAAGCTATAAAGGCGGATCTTGCTTTGCCGTTTCTGGCGACTATCTCTTCGCCCGCGCCATCATTTATAGTGCCATCACTTAACAAGGCTGCCGAAGTAGACGAATTTCGTGACGTCTCTAACTGCTTTACCGTTGATGGTGATCGATGGGTGTTCATCAGTTAACACACGGAGGAATTCTGTTTTTTTCGGCATTCACGCGTATTCCTGCATATAAAGCAAAGTGTGCTAGTCTATCTGTCTTTCTCTGAAGACGTTGAGTGTCACGTAATATCAAGCAGGCATCATCAGGATATTCAAGATGCTCCAAATGCTCCGATTCCTTCCAATCGATACCGTTCATCTCACCTTCTACTGTCTGCTTCATTATTCAGTCTATTACCAACAGGAAAATTATTGTGGACAACAGGCATCCCTGATGGACGCCAGTCTCAACTGCAAACGGATCGTTCAGTCTTCCGTTGCGAATTACCTGATGGGCAAAACCTTCATACAGCTGCCTTACGAGGTCCCTTAACAGCGGTTAGACCCCATAGTGCGTCAAAAGCTTCCATGTGAATTCGCAGTCCACACTGTCCAAGGATTTCTCAAAATCTATGAAGTAGAAGCAAAGAGGCGATTGCCATTCAATGCTTTGTTCAATCTTATGCGGAGGGTCGCAATTTGGTCGATACCAGACTTTTGTTTTCCGGAGCCTGATTGCTCTGAACTTAACACTTGATCGATAGTGTCGCGCAAACGCAGAATGATGATGATTGTAATCACTTTACTGGTGACTGAGACCAGCACGATACCTCGCCCTTTCTTTGCATTGCCTCAGATCCCCTTGCTTTGGAAGTTTTAACAAATGACATCTCTTCCAATCATTTGGGATCCGTCTTTCTGACCAGATTTTCTGCAGCAGAGGAAGTAAAATATCAGCCGAGGTGTCCAAATAAGCTTTTGGAGCTTCTGGTGGAATCACATCTGGACTTGGTGCTTTGTCATACTTCAGCGATTTTAGGGCAAAAGGATCTCATTTCTCCCGGGCGGATCGGTGTTTACGTCTAGCAAAATTGCTGCAGGTGGGATATAAGTAACTGAATTAGGTGCTGGTCGATTTAGGATTTCCTTGAAGTGCTCCATCTATTGCTTTCTTTGCGCCGATTTCTGAGTGACAAGGTTACCTGCACCGTCCTTTACTATTTTGCCGTAATGTATTTTTCTTCCTGATAGGGTTCTAGTAATGTTGTAGACGGAGTTGAGGTCTCTCTTTTCTGCTGAATGTTTCGCCTCCGTTGCCAGCTTTTCATAAAACCGCCTCTTGTCACTTATGGCACTTTGTTTCACTTCATTTTTAAGGGAGCCGTAATGTTCGATCAGTGTTGTCCTTACACAGGGAAATCTGTTGTTTCAGCTGCCTTCTCGAGTTTATCGGTGCCCAAGTCTAACTCGAGATCCACTCTTTGTCTTTCTTTACCCGTCTGCCAATTACGTGATTACAAGTGTCTTGCCAATAGTCTTTCAGAGCGGTCCAGTGTTCATTTATTGGAACTTCAGAGGTTAAGTTGTTTGTTGTTTTTCAGTGAGATTGAGAAAATCTCTCCTGTACGCTCTTCCCTTAGTTTCTGTGTGCGATACTTTACACTAGGCCGACTGCCGGTTTCGTAGAATGCTCAACTTGATTTTCATTGTGGCCATTAGATGATAGTGGTCTGAAGCAACATCCGCACCTCGCATTATGCGTGTATCAAGGAGACTAGGTCTCCGTTTTTGTGAAATCGATAGTTGATCGATTTAATTGGCAGTAACAACATCAGGTATTATCCAGTTGGTCTTGTTGATGTTTCGGTGATGAAAGATGCTGCCTCCGAGGACCAGATCGTTGAGCGCACAAACATCTGCGAAAAGTTCAACGTTTTCATTCATTCCACCTATATCATATCACAGATCATCTTCCTGTGTTGTCTGAAACCGATTTCGCGTTCATTTCACCCATCAAAATCTTGATATCTCGCTTGGGTGCCTTGTCTATGTCAGACTAAAGACGCACGTGAAATTCTTTCGACTGAAGGCTAGCATTGTTTGTGGGCGCATAACTTTGAATTACCGTCACATTTCTTTCCTTGGAATTGAATCTGGCTGTGATTATTCGTGTGTCGACAGGTTCTTATCCAATGAGAGCGCCTGCAGCATAATGGCGACGCCTTCTGAATGGCTGTTTCTCATCTTCATGATCTGAGTAAATAATCCGTTCCCCAGATTTCAATACCAAGATACAAGATACATTCCATCTACTTTCACATAATTCCAGCAGTTGTATACCATACCTTTGCATTTCTTTCGCGACCTGTGAGGCCTTACCGGTATCATACATCGTACGGACGTTCCATGTGGCAAACTTTGTTGTTGCTTTTATCGACAAAAGATTCATCTTCTGACTGGCTCCCGGTGGGCTTTCAACAGTCTGCTTCATTTTTACCTCAGATGAAGTTTCTTTTCGATTCAAGCATGGCGATGTTACTTTGGTAAGAAATGTTGCTTTGGTTTCAAGAGCGGTTTGAGATTTTTACAGAGTGAGGTTGCTGAACCCGCGTCTAACCCTCCTCTTTTTGCAGACGAGCTTGGGACCGTCTTCGGTGGAATATTGTGATTGTGTAATGCGCATTAGGCTGAGGTTTGAAATCAGGGTTTCCATCCGACAGATGGACTGCTTTCCCGGGCTGACGAGCCATATCTACCCGTAGCGACCCAGGTTTGAGGCGCCAGTCACCAGCCTTCGCCCCTTCTCCTGTCAGTATAAGCAGTTTCTCCACGAGCAGTACAGGAGTTGGGCTTCGGTTGTCATGGGCTATTCGAGACGCACGCCGTATGGGATCATTTTGTAGGTGGCGTGAGTTTATCCCCACCACCACCCACGGCTGTGACAACTTTAGGAACCGGATGTAAAGAACCAAACCTAAAAGGTATATTGTTCTCTTATCTTAGATTCATGTATGATACTCCGCTAATTCCGTTATTCCTAAATGACACATTGTAATGTCATGGCGGAATCGGATTCCAGCTTTTATAAAACTTTGGCTCGCAACGCATCGTCACTGGAATCTGCAAATTACAAAAAATATCAAATTTGTAAAAGCTTTTTAGATTAAACCGTTCACAATGCTGTTTGACCCTACCGGTCCACGTTATGATATCCGCATCAGCAACCTAGGTGATTTGCATGCAGTTATATCTGATATTAAACAATGATGAGCGTACGACAAAAATGTTGCTCAGACACTCAATAGTTTGTGTCAGACTAAATTCTTGAGTATTCGTCGGTAGAATAAAATTGCAGTATTTTTAATATTGCGTAACAAAGTTCGCACACGATCTCCTCTCCTAGCTTAGCACAATCGACCGTAAACACATCTTCGTATCTTCGGTACCAAGACTCGAATGTAACTCCCTCATCTGGCTGATAGTAGACTTCGTTAAAGCGTTGTAGTAGACAGTAAATTGATTTTCAAGAGATTGGACTGTTTATTGCCTGGTATAAGATTCTCTGAGTAACTCTCTGAATAACTACTCCCGTTGGTTAATTAATTCTTGTACAAATTCCTTTGGATCTGAGTTCTCTCGATGTGGTAAAGAATATTTCTCCAGTTGTAAGAACAGGGATGGACTGTTGGCCCATCCGTGGGTAAGAGAGAACCACAACCATAACCGTAATTAATGTAAGGGTGAATATCACAAATTCTGCACAGTAAAATATTGTCACCCTTGTTATGTCAAATCGATTCTCATATCATGCAGCTTAAATTATTACTCCTTCACTCCTTATGCCTTAATACTATTCACAACGGAGTAATCATATATACAAATCCCGTTGTATTGAATCATGTTTCCAAAATAAACGAAATATTTTCCATCTTTCCAGAGGTACAGGATGTAAATTTGGTAGCGAATCGTAATTACACGATTCCTCTGGGAAACGAATTTGCTCACAATGAACCATGGTCTGCATACAAATGGATAATCGATGAATTGAACCCTCTGGATTTTGATATTTACAACAACGAGGTGACACCTTTTATATATTACTTCATGTATTTACTTGATATATAATGTACAATGCTTATATATATATTTTGTTGTTGGCCTCCGTCGGTCGATGTCGACCATGGATGTACATCACATCGCGTGAATTTCATGTTTTGCAACTTTTTGAATGACTAAACAGTCCGATTCGGGAGGAACAATCTCTCCCGCAGCGCTTGAACCGATAGTCAGAACTCTGTTGTATTGCATCAGTTGCACGCCGGCGGCGTGATCTGCGTTCAGCAGCCAGGAGCTGTATTTGCTCCTCCCCGGCTTGCAGTTGACGATTCACACAATGCCTCCAAAGTAAGCGGTCAAGAGCAAGTTCTTCCCAGCTTGCGGGGTCAAAGTCGAGAGCTTTCATATCCCTTTTGCAAACATCTTTGTACCGCAAGTGCGGTCTGCCCAATGGTCGACTTCCTAATTGCAACTCACCGTAGAGTAGATCTTTCGGAATACGACCATTTTCCATTCCATAGACATGACCAAGCCAGCGCAGGTAGCGCTGACGTAATAGGGTGAACATGCTCTGTGAATATATTTATATATATGAATTATCAATAAATTAATTTGTCATATGAATATAGCATTTAATCGGAAGTTATATTCCCGATATTTAAGTTATTTGCACTAACGAGCATTCATTTAAAAGTATTATGATTTGATCAATCATCCCTTATTCTAAACTAGTTGCATTTTTACAAACATCTAAGGAACCAGCACAATCATTATAAATTCCTACATTTATACTTTCATGATATGTTTCGTGTTTCACACATAAATACATATCGTTGGTTTGACTCCATTCTCATGTTAACCAATTTGTCTTGTCAACAGATGAATGGAGACTTCATGATATTTGATAACAAGTTCGACAGATTTTACGCGACCACTTTTGTGGGCCAGGCCACGTTGCATTTTGGCTCATTCCGAGATTTGTGCGCCATCGTAACGAGGAACGATACGTCACTGCACATGAGCATCAGTATATTAACGACACCTTGTGAGCAATTCTTTTTTTTCTGACAATTAGCAAATACGTATTGAATTAGTTGGTTTGAACCTTATGTATGTGCTTTAGAACAACAACGATTCTCAATCGAATGTAATTAATGAGTTTGAGGTAATACTCGTAGCCCTCCAATTTAGCAATCAATTAAAACCTTGTTGTCCTTCTTCAGTCAATGTCGACCATGGATGTACCTCATAAGCGCGTGATTGGTCATGTTCCACTGTATTTCCTATGCCTAAACAGTCTGATTCAGTTGAAGCAATATCCCCACAGTGCTCACAGCGATAAGCACCACTTTGTCAATCATCGTCATATGCGTGCTGGCGGTGTGATCTGCATTCAGTAGCCAAACGCACTATCTGGTTCTGTCAAACTTGAAGACGATGTTATACACAGTGCCTCAGAAGTGACTGGTCGTGAACAAGTTCTTACCAGCTCGTAAGGTCAAGTTCAATCGCTTTCATATTTTTTTCGAAAACATATTTGTGCTTCAAGTGTGGTATGCCACAAATTCAAATCACTGATTTAGACTCACATTATAATTCTTATTTTGTGATAAGACTATTTCTCATTCTGTACACATGACACAGCAAGCGTTAACGGCTCTGTCATAGCAGGATAAACAGGCTTAGTATACCAGTTTTAGAAATCCCAATTTCGCTAGACTTCATTTAACTTCGGTTTTCTTATATATTCCGTGTGAATGAGATGGCATAAACAAGTCGAATTTGATGTGTCTGCACCCGGAACAATTGATAGGCTCAGTGTTTCAAGTCAATGCGTCGAAACGTCTTTTCATCTCACATTGTAGTTGTTTACTTGGACAGTATACAGATTATTTATACAGACTAAAAATGGTAGAAATTGCAGTAGTTCAAAATAATGATGGTTCAGTTTTTAATGTACACACTCAAATTACTCAAAAGATAAAATGGTCGAAACATTCATGTTACCTGGGAAAAAACTTCAAATTACTCAAATTCACATCGAGGATGATCGAGACTACGGCAATAACATTTCTGTTTCACTACTTGCACTTATTGCAACTCGGAAGCCAATCAAATGGCCTTCGGAAATTTAAAGTGTTTTTCGATTATTATTCTTATTGCAAAGTCGGAAAAGGTATTGCGCATATTAAAAAGTCGACAATATCGAGGTAATTTGTCTCAAATAGACGCTGAAGATGTACATGTGAATAAAATATTCATTTGCATGCTTTTCCGTCACGAACACCCCACGACCGGTTTCGTGCTGTATGCACTCACCAGGTAGGGACAGTGAGATCAGGATACACATGCGCTTGAAACAGTGGATGAATGGTAAACTAGGAGCGCTTGTATGCCACTGTTGGATGAGGCTGGTACGACCAGCCTGGTTTACATGTGAATAGTTTATAATATACAAGAAGAGGCACCCAATAATCAATAATAGTTCACGTTAATTAGACATTACACATTTCCTTTATAGACAACGTACTAATTTAGTAATCTAGAATACGGAATGTGTACACGGGATAAAATGTTATCAGCTGGAATGCATAATGTGTCCTAAAGTCGATCACATCTTTCTAATTTATTTTGTCTTATTTTGTAGGATATTTTTCTTAAATTAACTAAACTAATTTAAGAGTTTTCTGCGAACATATTTTAGTTGTCGTACAACAAATTCGACTTTCAAATTTTGTTTTCATTTTGTTAAATGCTTGCTGATATTGTGATCGAAAAGAACGTTCACTTTTTACAGTTCAATATTCTCGGAACACAAGTAAGTTGCAATTCGTTCGTGAAATTTATTTCGAATTATGATATCGTTTAATATGAATTTTCGCTATTCACC
>JACCGJ010010423.1:0-23117 GCA_013407085.1 Atriophallophorus winterbourni | reverse complement strand
GTTAGACCACTCATAATCATGCAAATGATACAAAGATCACAACTCACGGACATCTTAAGGCTTCAGACTGTCAGCTCAAACAAAGTGGTCGATGGTGTGTGTGTGTGTGAACATAAAAGCGACGTAGTAAATGCGCGCTTCGACGGAATGCAAATGACGAAATTCAATAATTTTTTTCTGAAATAAAAGCTCACTATTTTGTGACAAATCAATCGCACAAGATTAGGAGCTACACCGTATGTGTCGTACGCCTATGCTTACTCCTCTCACAGGCCTGTTCAATCTCAACTTACATGAGGGAAAGATGCCACCACAATTGAAAGAAGGATTGATTATTCCCATTTACAGAGAGAGTAGCCGTTCTTACTATAGACCAGTGACGTTACTTATGTTGGGCCCTAATTTAATGGAGCACATTTTAACCGAGCACATACGAAAACATCTAGAATATCAAAATATTTCGACCGCAGCGCAACACTATTAATGGAGAAATCGATCCTGTCTATCAAACCTTCTTACTACTTTGAGAGATATGTAATATTCTATGCCAGTATGGGCACCATGTATGGGGAAGGATACAGAAATCTCGATATGATTTATCATCCTGCAACCAAGTTGGTCTCCCGGTACCAAAATCACCTTCCCAATGGCAAATTTCTTAATTTAAACTACAAAATCTCACGAAATAACTATACAATGGCTTTTGAAATAATACATATCACCCGCTTACACGTTTACGAAAGCCCCAGGATCACACTGAAACACGCAAAACTGTCAAGAGATCGACCAACCCCGCATTCTGGATGTGAAATTTGCCGTAATTTTGTATCGGTTAGAATACGTTTTACTTGTAACGCACGAAATCATATTCTCACACTCCGTTGTGGTTTTCACTTCGACTCTCGATGAATACATGTTCATCCATGTAATATCCTCGTCCATATTAACTCTTGGATGGTTATATTTTTAGTTCATATACCTCGTCATCCTGTGGTTCATGTCAGTCTTACTGCCTTTTCACCAAAAAAAATATTCTTAGTTCTGAATGGCTGGAAGTTTCTTTAAGGCAGTAACATGGGTGAAAACATAAAGCAAACATTGTAAGTATTTTAAAAATATTACCTTCGAAAACTCTACTGAACTAAGCCGGTGGACAATGAATGCGCAACGACCCTGACCTCACTTGACAGCAGGGAAACACATAATTTTTCATAATTACAATGAATTTGTTCTCTGCGTTTCACACGCAAACATTGTTGCAGTTTTCTTTCAAATGATGGGTAACTTCTGATTCCAGACCTATAATCAATAGCGAAAACAACACCCATAATTCCTACTAGATTTTATAAACAAATTTAGGATTTGACCAAGATTTCTTATCAATCAGAATGCGTTTCCTATAAGAAGTAAAACGGATATTTGTGTATATGATATTTAAGATAAATAAAGGTTATCTCGCATTTTAGAAATTAGCACATACAACACAAATGAGATCGAGACACTCCTAAAATAAATTTATCACCTTGCTAAATTAGGTGTTCCTTCTCTTCAGAAAAATTGCATTTAATTTTTTTAAAAAATGGTAAATTTCGATTGTAAATTTTCGGTAACCAGTACTATTGATCGACTTTTAATATTTGCTATCCGTTCTTTGGACATTCTGCTTACTCATGCATGGCTGTCAATCAAATGTTTCAATAGAGAACATTTTCCTGTCGGCAGTTTATTACCCAACGCTCAAGCAAGCCCCAGACTTCCTGTGGAGAATACGGAACTCTCTGGGTTACAAAATGTTTGAAAAGTGAACCGAAGAGAG
This sequence comes from Atriophallophorus winterbourni, assembly GCA_013407085.1. Taxonomy (NCBI): domain Eukaryota; kingdom Metazoa; phylum Platyhelminthes; class Trematoda; order Plagiorchiida; family Microphallidae; genus Atriophallophorus; species Atriophallophorus winterbourni. The sequence continues at coordinate 21,301 of JACCGJ010010423.1, read as the reverse complement.
ACTGGTGTCCATAGAAAAATTGACATATCTCGATTGTAACTCAAGCATGTGCATTTATGATGATATCATTTTTGCGTTGATTTTCTGTTTGTAAATGAAAATGTCACTTTTTCTATCATAAATGTGGCATGATTGTGACAGGTCAAAATGATGTTTAGATCGATGAATAGATTGACCGAGTTCATTTACGAAAAGTGGCGATAACCGCTGGCTGTTGGTATATAGAGTGCATGGAAAGATATAATTGAATACTTCTTTTTATGATCCAAATTTTAGGATTTGTGTTAAAAAATCGCATGGTCTTACAATGCCGTCGGAATTGTCAATGAACAAATAAATAAATTGCTCGAATGAATGTGTATTTCGGGCAAGCACAAGTTCTATCTCGGTGTTATTCAGCACAAATCTTTCAAGTTTGATATATAAATCGGGTCAACGGGTGGTGATACATTTTCCGGTGTTGAAGATGCACGGAAAATGACATTTCTTAATTAAGTATAAGCTTTCAAGACAGCTCGAGACCAAAGCTTAACTCGATACTTTAGCGGTGGGGCGCTTTATTTGTTTATCTATAGCTAAAGCTCATTTATATGGAATGTATTGACAGGAGTGGGTGTCAAGACCGATTTTAAAGTATGATGCTACGAAATTTGTGAAACATTCATTTGATTTTTGACAGATTCGTTAGAAACGCGCAATATACTGTGATATCTATTGGTGCGTAACTCAAGGAATGTTACGTATTTGAAAATAAAAACCAATAAAAGATCCTGAAAATGTGTAAAATGAGCTAATGACATCTGTGGTATTCATATAAATGACTTTGTATCGCAGACTGTTTTACAACATTCCGCTAACCCAACTCGAAAGATATTATCTCAATAGATTGACGGCCAAAATGGTGAAAAATGTTGAACTTTGAACAACATTCAAAATTTATGAAAGAAGAAAAGAAGAAAAGCTTAGCTCTAAAGTGCAAAAGATTGTTTAGGGCAATCAAGGCACCGATTCTGGTGATACTATCCCTACATAGTGATTAGAACAGAATGAAGCCAGTCATTGTGTGTGGAATAGAAAGGTGAGAATAGATTCTAATAAACGTTTGATTTCACCTGCTAATAATGCTATTCTTATATAAAAAATCACCGTTTTGAAACAAAAATCCGCATTTGCATGCATCTCCATCACACACAAGCACACACAACTTAAGACCAGTTTCGTACTTTTTGCACACAATAGGTAGGGGCAGTAAGATGTAACTCCTTGTGGCTTAAAAACAATTGCTTACATGTCTTTTTCATTGCCAACTCAAAACGTTTTCTATCACTTTGAAATTAAATCATCGTACATTGTAGTTTGTATTTAGGACTTCCAGGATTCAATGCACTCGGAGTTTTCCAAAAAGCTTGAAGAAGCTTTTTACCAATTCAAAACACTACAGTCCCTTTGGTACACGAAATAGTAATCCTGTCAAATTGAATCGTCTCAGAACAAACGCAGCTATTACCATAGTTGCATCATACACTAATTTTCCAGTAAAACCTATATGTAGTAATACTGCAACAAATATGCAGAATGAACAGAATGAGTGTAAAATTATCGATAGAAAAAATGTACTACTGAATAGTTAGAGCTCACGAAGATTGACAGATGCTGTGTACCGATGAATGACTGTCGATCACATTTTAACCCTTTCACTAATTATTCCTTACTATAATCAAAATTTCCAGATTGTAAACCAAGGATGGGTGGATTAACATTGTGAATGAATCCGTTATGTAGCAGCTGACAAATGTTATGCAAACCTTGCTTTGTTGTTACGCGGAATATGTGAGCAGTGTGTGCTGGGTGCAAAGTAGTGAAATTAGCTGGATGAGAATATCAAACGGTTAACCTAGTGCTTCTTACTTTCACCAGCATTGGATAAGTAAAGACGCGATGGTGAAGTGGCAAATGAGTCCATTACAAATGTGTGCCGAGCCTTGCCGCGGCAGCGTGTTCAGTACTATGAGCTAAGCCGAATTCGCAACCACGTTCATGATTAAAATATATACCGGCATTATCCAGAAACACCGCTTGCGTTTCCTCTAGTGAGTAGAGCCATATCACATATACGAGTACGATATAAGGGAGACAGACATTAGAACAGCTCCATTGGCCATAGCGTCCTGAAAACAAATACCTGCTGTTGGGCACCAATGTCGCCTATCTTATTTGATCGTTTCGCCAAAATGAAACGATTCGCAAAACTTATTTGTTAAGATCGTATAAACTTTCCACATTATACAATAATGTAATCTAAAGCATCTGAACTGTTCTAGAATGTACGGCGACATGAAGTGTCCATCATAACAAACTAAACTGATTTCTTCTACGAGTTGTTATAAAATCCCAGAAGGTTGATAAATCATCGGTTCTCATTCACACATACACGTGTATGCAAAATTTATAACCACTACATCCCTAAAAGTGGTTTCATTCGCCCCTGTCACAAGTTCCCCACATCGTTTGAGAGCAAATCCAATAAAGGATTAACTCGGAGTTTTGGCGGATTATTCCGCTATACCACCCGAAAATGATCGACATCATTGTCTGAAACATGTCGAGTGTACGTGCACACGCAGAATAGATTGCCAGTCTAATCAGATTAGTCGTGATCATGCGTACATGGCAGAGCTATCAGATATGAGTTCACATGATAAAAAGCTAGCAAGCGATCTAAAAATGTACGAATATTCGCGTGCAAGCTTCGAATAACCCTGAGTGAACGAATTCGACCAACCTCGAAATCGGTTAAATCCTGCGTGCTGTTCCGCAGTCACGCAAAAACGAAAATAATCGATCTGTCCAAATAAATCATGACTTGTAAAAGGTAAGGGATTCGCGGAGAAGTTGTAGTAACTTATTTTGTCGTGCCCTGCTCACACTGGTAGAAAAGTAATTCCAAAGTTAAAACGCAAAGCTGTTAAAATATTAGAGATTGAGAAATTGCAAACTAAAAATATATGATTGTTGAATAGGGATTGCTTGGCAGTATCACTTTCTGGCTTCACAGGTACGCATGCGTTAATAAAAGTAGAAACGAAGTCAGAACTGCGAAACACCGAATGATAAAAACATCATGGTAAAACCAGGATTGCAATATCGCAACCTCTTATGAGGTTCTCAGTAAGTATATATAATTCAAACATGTTCGTTATTAGCATAGGTAGACGGAATATATGTTTTACGTTTAGATAAATTTTCTTCGAAGTTTTTTTTATTTATTACCGACTCGACGCTTGAATTAGTCTGTATTATTTAGGAATCATTATATTAACACGGATTTTTTTCTAATAGGAAAATTGTCCGTAAATAAAATAGCGGGCACCCGTGTGATACGCTTCATTCGATAAATGATGAATTCTGTGGGGAACAAAACACACGCTCACCTATATTTATGTACTGCATACCAGATCGAAATGTTTTAGGACATTTGTTGGTTTGAAATATAGTTTTGAGAGGAAATATCATATTTTTGTCCCGGTATAATCGATTTCGTGAATGAAAACACACCTGCCTTATTGAAAGTTTGCCACCGGCTGCAGTGCGTAACGCGGTTTGTTTAGTTTATACATTTTTTCCTCGAAGTATGGCCGTGAGACTGAAAAACTGATCTTTTTTATTCAAAAGAGTGGTATTCGTTGAGATTTTGCAAACTGCCACTCTGTCCCCCTATATCATGAGAAGCTTAGCGTTTAGTGACACCTCGGATTGTAAAATATACTACCACAATGCATCTTCAGTCTCGTGAATAGCGCTCAGCACACAGCGACTCGTGTGGCTGTGAAACTTACAGGTTGGTATGTATGACGAATGTAAATTCATAGTGTATCATCATTAGTTATCAATGCCACTAGTAGTATACCGCAAGATCCAGTGTTTGGGGCAGTTCTTTCACTGTGATTTCATCAACCAGATACACAAATGCTGTCCTTCAAGGTGATGTTATGCGATGAAGAACGTTAACTCGTTTACAAGCCTGCATAAGACCTTCTGGTTATACATTCATCGACTTCTCTGACATTTTTGCCTACGATTTTTTAAACATACAACCACGAACTATGCATTAAATACTGAAATCTCGAAAAGAATTTTCTACTTTTCGATAAAAAACAACGCGATACCAAACTCAAAAGTGGTTTCAAGAAACTAAAGTACGAGGAACGAATGCAAGGGTTGAGCTTCCTCATCGTGCTTTGTGGAAATATACGGCTGGATGTGATACATTAATATAGAATATTGCATAATCTAAACCACCCGCTGGATGGTTTAATCAAATATTCTGGCTCTCCATGTGCACGTAGCTGGTAAGGAGCATTCCAGACAGCACATGTACGCTTAATGGTGGTCTTAAGTTTTAATTTTTACGTGTTTGCTTCATTTGAAATGAACTCACTAAAATGATTGTTATCGCTGCCGATGTCGAGATATTTATTCGCTAACCGGGGACGTTTCAAAACGGGTCTTGCTGCAGCTGTTAACCAAGTCATGGTGAGAATCTAACTTACTATACTTGCCTAGACAGATATGAGAAATTGAGAATAAAGATGGTAGTGAGACTCCAGCGTGTTTCGTCATGCAGCTTACTACCTCTGGCCAATCAATTTAACACGGTGCTCATGCAACCTGACAGTATCTTAGACCACGTGCAGTCTTTGACAGTGCGGTACTTTGCCTGGATCAGGCTTGTGCTTTCATAGTATACTTGTCATTACATGAAATTATTGATGTAAATTATGAATTAATCCTTATTCAGAGAATATATTAAAGAGGCTTTTCGTAATTGGGAAGCTAAATGCTCCTCGAATCTGAATTCACGTGAAGAAATTGTAGCAATTCTAATTGCTGAATGTGAAGTTAATTTAAAATTGTACATAGAATCATACGGGAAAATCAGCCGGAGATAAACAACCATATTTTCCTTTCAATATTCATGCAACTTTCTCCTCAATCCCGTTGTTAGCTATAAAAAAACACAATTAAGTGTGCCGTCTAACTACAAAACTGTCGATCTTCCTAGTGCCTAAATTTATTTTGTATGTAGATTTATTGTCCTTATACGAATATCCTGTGGTGTTGTAAAGCTACGAGTTTTTTTATACCATAAATTCAGCGTCATCATACTTAATTAGTCAAATCCGTGCGGTTAATCATTCGCTTGTTTCTCCATTGTCACCTCGGCACTTTAATATGAATATTACTTGATATTTCACTGATGACTTTGTGTACATATTGTATCCGTGTTGCTGTCAATGCAAGTTTACTGCCGCCAGAGATACGCGGTGAAATGAGCTAACTGACCCATTCGTTTGAGAATTTCGTTCAAGCTTCTCGTTGCATTAACTCAAATACGCATTACCGATTTATATATGAGTTCCGGCTTTGCTTGCCCCTGTTGAGAAAAATATTTGTGTGACAGTTATCCCACATTTGAACTTCATTGAACGCCATGGTTAGTTGTAGGAGTATTATCTAATTGCGTTTCTATTGAGACATTTCGTCAACCGTTTAGGGTAATTATTTATCAAACATCAAAGTATTTAAAATATCACAGATTTGGCGAGCGAGTGATTGCGCGGATAATGTAAAGGAATGTAAGGGATGGGGATGTGAGCACCACATTATATTGGTGAATGAATTCACTTGTTAAATGAAATCACAAGTTTATCGATGAACACTTGTCATACAAACATTCACAAATGCTTTGAACGCGTGCGTGTGAAACACGGGGCCAATAAAATAAGGAAGAACAGGGACATGATCATTTCATATTTTCGTTAGTGTAATTATTGACAGTGCTTCGGTCACTAAAAATGAAACTGGCTGTCTGCGGTAGGCATCATGTTTCGATGTTACATATCCGGGTACATTGTGAGCGCATGATTATCTTACAGTCTGCTGGGTTTCACGTGGTTCTACAGACTGATTCGGTAGCAACAGTCCCGTCTACACGCGTCACAACAATACGTTGTTTACAGTGCTTGAATAACCTGTTAAACCATTGGTTTCTTGAATACTTAAAACTGCCTGATTCTCTTCACTTGAACGATTAGTTACAGTACATTGCCTTCAGTGAAGACCCGATGTTTGAACAACGGGAATGTTTCAGTTACCGAACAATAAGTTTTATGTTTCTGTCGGAATGGCAATGTTCACTTAACATTGCTAGCCCGTATTCCGTCGTGTAATTCGATAATATTTAGCGCTGTGACATAAATGAAGCTTATCACCGCGGAATCACATGCTATCAATTAGTCTGTTGTATAGATTGGATGAGACAATTTTGATAAATTGCTCGGGTAATTTTCGTACGACCGGAATATCATCAATCATTTAGCAAGGAAATGTCAGTAAAGTTGTTTCGAAATAGTTTTGAATGATCAATACTGAAATATTTTACGGGTTTTACGACATCGTGGCTATTTCGTGAATTCGGAATGTATACCAACAATTCCTCTCTTTTTCGTATGCCTTTAAGAATTCATTCGCTATCACTGATTGAGATCAAATTATGACCGCCTATAGCATAGAGAAGATTCATTTTGAGTGTTGTTTTAGTAACAAATAATCCTGCTACATTCACTGCATTAGAACCAATTTCATAACTGTTTAGTCGACGCTAAAAAAGCTTGATAGTAATATCTTTCAGCCGATTTAAGTTGCACGAAACAGTGATACGTGTGGTTGCAATCTGAGATCAATTTATCTTCAACTCGCTCGTGACAACTAAATGGCTATAATCATTCTGCAATGTTAAGAAACACTGCTCCAAACCAAGAAATACTCCCTATTGATTTGGACAAACTCTAGAAATGATCGATCGATGTTTATTAAAAGCAGCGCTTAATCTCGAAATATTAAGTGCAAACATTTGTGTACCTTTTTAGCCTTTTATATGTTTGGTATATATTTAATGTTGAGATCCACTTGGTTAAAACTTTTCCGGAGAAATCACAACATAAGCAATATTTATCTCTGTTGGGTAGTCTATATTCAATCATCAGAATAGTAGATGCACATGTGAAGATATTTTAGTCAAAATACTTTAGAGAGCCTTTTAGGAACACATCGTTGGACAGTTAGATTCTTGCGATTTCTAGACGGTAGACATATTCAATGAATCAAGAAAACTTCAATAACCTTCAGTTCAGGTCATATGCGATAAACTCGGAACCGTATAGAACATGTATAATTTAGAAATTGCCTACAATATACTCATCAACTATGTTACCGATGGCAGAATTATAATAGAATAAGATATTTTTCGAACTTTTCTCCGGCTACTTGGTCGACATTTTAGATTCCCAATTGAGAAGTGAACCTTGCTCGACGAAAGCATAATGGCTTCTTATTGAAGAGGTTACTTGATCGGAGATTCAATGTCATTAATCTTTTTTGGTCTATGCTGTCCACGAATGTATGTGATTTCTTATTTCACGCTTAGCTATGCAGATCCATTCGAGACTCTCAATCTCTTCCGCACCCATGATTAAAAAAAACACAAAATATTAGATAGAATGCACGAAACGTGAATGATATAACCTCAACAAACTTTCCGATATTTTCTTTGGAATGTGGAAATAACCCTGCAATTCTCAATGGCACCCTTGTGCATGATTTGAAAGTTTTTGGACTCGGGGCTACAAAACAAGTGATCCAGTTTGCATGCCGAACACAGAAAGTTACCTTGGAGAGACTAAGAATTTAGAGAAACATATTTGAGCTTAATTGGAAACAAAATTATTCAAGTTAACGAGTTCAAAGCATGAATTTATTCGGCACCAATTAGTTTGCATAAAAATCATTCTCGGTTTACGTCTTTTTAAAGCAAAACTTTGGCATAAATGAATGATTAGTTACTTCCGAAAACTTTATATTTAGCTGTACACGGTTAACGCGTAAATAGTCAACGCAAATTGAGCAACAACTGTCTACTTGACAAAGTGATTAATGACGGCCATCCCAAGCGTTGAAATTTGCTAATGGAAATAAGGTTAGGACAGTAGCTAGAAGATTACAGCCGTTCAGTGTTAACACATCGGTGTCTGAGCGATGAGTGCTTTACATGCTGATTCATATTTTTTTTAAACCACAACCATCATCACAACCATGTGCTTTGAATCCGTATAAAAAGTGATTCAGATCTTTTTTGAACAAGTTATTTACTGCTAACACTAGTTTGGATTCATAGAAGGATAAGATGTATTTGCGCTGGTAGCATTGCTCTCTATTGCAGGATGTATGGTTGTTTTATTAACCAAAACTCGTTAAAACCCGGGTGAGTGCTTATGTTTCTTTGCCGAAATTATCAAATCATCTCATCCTGTGAAGATCAACGATACTCTTATTAGACACTTTACTGAAACATGCTTTCAGTGTTTTAAATAGATCACAAATAACAAATAAATGGTTTATATTTATGAAAAACTGAAGTACAATAGCTGGTTCTTTGGTCACAAATGATCTTTCGATCAATAGCTGAATGCGCCGTGACAACTTTGTTTTTTGTTAGATTTGCATCATATAAAAGTTCAAACACTGCGCTACAAATAGCAATTAGTCGATCTTTAAGATCCGAATATTCCAGGATACATGTTCAGCTCAAAACAAATATTTTGCTAAACTGCTTTCAAAAAATGAATACATGATTTCTTGTCTCTACCTTTGTGTAAATCAACCTGAACCCAGTGAATACTAGGCTAGGTTTCGAGCAATAAGTGGACCATATTAGCGATTTGTGCCAGTCCATCTACGGTAAGAAACATCATCATTTAATCTTTCGCTGCATTGTGTGTTACCTGATTGCGGTCTGTGCTTTGGGAGAACCATTTTCAATAGAGTCGTGAGCAGATAATTAGCCCACCGTTCCTTATTTTGGTCTTTTTTTCAGGTTGTGATTAATTGTGCATGAGTTATTTATTTGCACTCAAACAAACGTTTTGTGATGCCAAGGACATCCCTTCATCGTATTCTGAAGATCTTATTAACAATGGCCATCACATCTTCACAAATTACTGCTACAGCGCTTTATGACTCGAAGCGCAAAGAATTTTATATATGACGTTGTAACGTAAATACACCTTTGGATGAAGTTAACTAATTTATGTCTGTTTTAGATCTGTTTACTTGTGAAAATAGCGTTTTTTTTTAAAATACACGTGTCTGGGAATGTAGCTAAATGTGTCTGAAGTTGATTTAGGTTGTCGCTTTTTAGCGAATGTATTGGTCAGAACAGAGAAGCGTTGCCTGAACAATCATTGCTCTCACCAATGTTTGTTTCACATGAATTTGCGTAAGAGTGTCTTAGGAGCAGCCTTACATTAGTACTAATTTTCTCTATAAGCTTAGAATCATCCACCGTCCAAAAAGCAAAAGACACATTCTATCGCTCAACTTGAATCCTATGCTACAATTCTTAGAATGGACATATTGGTCGTGTTTGATTATTGGAATGCAATAATATAGTCAGATTTTGCTGCAAAAAATCAAATCTGGAGCAAATTTGGCTTAGCACAAAGCTGTGTTAACGGTGCTTGGCTAATTAAGTTTGCGTTCTACAAGGTTCATTGTTTTTTATGACAACGTTTTAGCGAACACATCTAAATTACTTTCTAAACAAATTCTATGCACTCTGAAAGACACAAGTATTATTTAAATAGCGCATCAGATCGATCACATTCTAATCAAATGCAGCTTGATGTTTTTAGACAGAACTTGGTGTTCTACAAAAAAAGCCGAACTAAAGAATATCGTTATCCTATTTTCAATCAATCGAATGAAAGTGTTGCCCCGTCAGCATCAACATTGCTACGTAATTGCACCGAATACCAGACTGGATCTCTTGAAATACCATCTAGCTGGCTAAACGAGATATGCTTGATTATATGGTTTATTTGGTAGCCATCTCCTCAAACGTATTGCTACAAGATCTGCTATTAAAAAAGGAAAGCAACATTTGATGGGAATGTTTCTAAAATATTGACCGCAGCAAATATAGTAGATAATAAGATGCATTTCCATCTGATTCGTACAGCACCTGAATGTTGTAGTTTCAGTACAAATTTCAAAGATCGTTTAGAGCAACCTTCAGTTTACAGTGATTGCAATTATAACATTTAAATTAGTATTGACACATGAATAGGATTATTCCATAAATCGTTCAAAACTTTTAGGCGCGACATAGCACAGTTTCACGATAAAAAATGCGGTTGATAGTTATTTTACAGTTCTGAAAGTTTCGTTAGTCGATTTGTGCATTTGATTTATATGTTGTAAATAAAGTAGGCGTTAACAGAGCACTCGAGTGTTGAAGTTTGTCTATACGTTTCAGTCTGATTTCCGGGTTTGTCTTGACAACAATCATTACGTTTCTATTAATTTGAAAATCTGGCACATGAAAACGTTGAAATCTTTATCTTTTTTAGATGGTCCAATTTAGTGGCTCACGAGGAAAAACTCAACAGACTTTTAACATTATTATGTTAACATTGATGTGCCACTTTTATTCACGCTTTCATGTTATCTCGCTCTTTGCTATTTTGCCAGAAATGTTTCTTCTAAATGTTCCGAACAACTTCATTTTTATCAGGTGATGTCAAGAAGCTTTAAAATTTATAAACGTTAAAAAATATCCTAAAACTGTCATCCAACAAAATGTTTCAAAATTTTCAAATAAAATCAGAAAGTCGACTACTACCGCAAAAGTAATATAAATGCTCTTAACGTTGACCCTAGGACTTGGAAACATCTTGATCTGGCCTACTCACTTTAGGGACACTGTGTAAAGCGTCATCTGAAGGCTGGGAAAAAGCAGAAAATGCGTTCAGCTGCTAATCGTAAAGCATGTCGTCAGAGTGCATCTGCCGCCGATCGTCCGCGTACTGCCAGTCTCACTGAGCGTTGCGCAATACATCATTCTAAAGGCTGTGAAATATCTAATTGTACCCTTATAATACACATCCATAGTTGACATCGAACGATGGAGGCCAACGAGTACAAACCACGAGTATACTTTACACATACTGCAATACAATCAAGTCAAATGCCAATTATCATTAAATAATTCGTATAAATTTAATATAGTGTCAAGGAGAAAGTTTTTATTTTAGATATTATTTATTTCTTACACTCGAAAATATCTTTGTTAAGAGGCGGTTCACTTTGAAACGATGTGGTCAAATTGAACGTGTTTAAATTCTATCAAAACATTTCCTGTTACGTTTGCATAGGCCTTGTGTATTGTTCCACGAAAAAAAGGAGCCGGAATTTTCAAGAATTATCGATGCGATCCTTTTATTTGCCTACTTTTCTACTAAATTCAGTATACAAACTGCTGGTAATGTTATTACCGGTGATATTAGGAAAAAATATTAATTACAATTTGATTTGATGGAAGTTTAATGGATTTTTTATTAGAAAAATAGTCAGATTATCTACTCACAAAACATCGTAGGCACAATCTCGAGATTGCTCATCAGAACAGCCGATTGAACCGTTGAAGGTATTTCCTAACCCTGGAACCCCGTATCTGGAACGTTCTCCCACCGGAGCTGTTAGGTGCAGAGTCACTGTCCTCTTTTAAGCAACGCTCAGACAAACACCTATGGCAATCAACTTTCAAGTGACTCTCGTTCATCTTCCGCCATTCCAATCTACCCCACTGTACTTACATACCAATCACAGCCATACCCGACCAACACTTTTTCCAGTCTTTTCTCCCCAGCTTACAAGGATCAACGTTACTCAAGCCAAAGCAACCGTCCGCAAGTACGTCATGCACTGGAGGACGTGGTGGGAATGTGTCCTGGGCTGACATTTTTCCTTATAAAAAGCCACAAATGTCCAATCAAAATGTATGCTATACACGAACATGGCCCGCTATAAGGCCTATTTGCCTCCGTTTTTTCATCCTGTATGCTTTTGAGCACGCTTGGTGCGACCTTCTGTACACACCACCCGGTAGTTTCTTACAAGCTATCGGCTTTTATTGCCACAATAAAACGATTGACTGTTGACTATCTAACCAAATCGAATTTCATGAATTGTTTCATCAACGTAGATGGCATTCCACATGCTTATAAGGGTGGTTAAACTTGATAATTGGTTGAAAATTTCGAAAAAATTGTGAGTAATTAGATTGAACGATTCAGTAATTTTTTCGACAGAATTAGTGTCTTTGATGTACGCATTATTGTGTATGTATCAGATTAATTTTATATTGATCAAATATTAAAAAATTACTTGCATTCTCAATCAGCTAAGACCATTGTATCATGACTAAACTGTGTATAGTGTATTTCACCATGCGAGCCTATTAAGAGTCATGGTTTTGAGCGTTATGTCATCACTATTCCAGGTAATATAACAAATGTTTTAAACGAAGCACAATCGAATAATGCAATTATTGAACGCTTACGTGTGTGTTCATGCTCTGATTTTAAAATGCTTTTTTTCGTTTCTTTTTCTTTGTGCGACATTTAAGCTATCCACACTACCTTCAAATGTTGCAATTGCTCAAACGATGTCCAACAAACGTTTTAAATTCGCGTAAAAGTACGTTTATTTTGGAGGAGTAAAACACAATTTTCCGAATGTCCGAAGCAGTCAAAATATTTTTAAGGAGTATTTACAATATAAAATATAGAGAAACGAGCAACAATAATGATAGTTATCAATTTTCGGATATTTTGGAACTAAAGTGGAGATCGTTTACGTAACATGAGAATCGCTCCCAATGCTTCCATCAAGTAGAACATTTGCAATCATGTGCTAATTGAATTGGACTTGACTGCACTAATCGACTATGTTATATACTCTTGTTTAGAAAAATGAGGATGACATTTCATAGTTATTTTCACGATTCATCATTTACTTCTCATTTATTCGTGGTACTGTAGCAATTTGTAATTTCACTTTCTCTTCAAATGTATTTCCATTTCCATCGATGCTTTATTAATTAGCGATTTATACATACTTACGTTTGTATCATTTGTATGCATTAATTTAGAAATTATCGTTTTGTTCCGATAATCGATATTACCACATCGATCTATCGATTTCTTCTTGTTCTCATCACTCAAAGACTATTGATCTTCCGTTCGTTAAATGAGTTGTTGTTACTCATCTATGGTATCGCATTCTGTAAATACTCATAAATTAACAATATACTTTCTCAGCGCGCGTTCTTCTTCTGCTTTGTTCGCTGGTGCTGTATTGTTGTGAGTTTGTGAATCACGACGGTTAACGGCAAAATTGACGTGTCACCGCATTTTTCAGCTTTGCCAATTATAATTGCCGATCAACGCGCTGCACCGGAGTTGGGAGCTGGGATAATTTTGCGTGTGGATAATTGCATTGGATATTGAATTTTCACTTATCATGAGTTCGTTCCTTTGTCCACTATTACTGTATCAATTTTTCTGTTATATTTTTACAATTATCCACTACATAATTGGTGAGCCCGCTTTCCATTTTTCTCTCGGAACTCCCATTATTTTTGTTATTTTGCCATATCGTCGTTTGAACCCACCGAATCGCAAGTGAACGTTATCGGCTGTAACACTCCAGCATTCGACCCTGCTAACACACATGTCTGGTTCATCCAGGTAGAAGACATGTTTCGTTTCAGACGAATCACGTAGCAAGACGTCATTTTTCTTTTGTACAATCACAGTTACCATATTACATTGCAAAAGAAGTACTAGACGTAGTCAATTCCAAGCATTATATTTCGCCTTACGACACACTGAATGCTGCTGTACTTAAGCGTACGATAGCTTCCGATGAATCTAGGCTTAAGCAACTACTTGCTTGTGTGAAACTCGGCAATAGAACCCCTTCACAGCTTTTGCGTCACACGCGTTCTCTCGTGGGCAACACAAAGTTAGACGATTACTGCCTATAGCAAATTTAGCTGAACTTCTTGCCATCCAGCACCACTGCTATCCTTGCCGTGTCGGTTGACAAAGCTTTCTAGACACTTTGGCAGAACTCGCAGATAAAATCCATTAACGCATCGACAGAACCAGCATTCGTCAAGTATCACAAAAGAGTAACCTCTCGAAGTTGGAAGCTACCGTGGCTACGCTGATTAAGGAACTCTCATCCTTCCAGCACACCATTTTCAACATGGAACGTCCCAAGACCTTGGAGTCGATCTGGAAATAGAAGCCGTTCTCGTACTCGCGATACCAATTGGTTCTGTTATTACTATCGTCGGTTCAGAAACGCTGCGCGCAATTGTCGCCCCGACTGTAAACATCCTAATGCAGACAGGCAGCGTGTCAAAACACCACGTAGCCAGTCAGTTATGGCGACGATCGCTCCTGGCAAACCCACTAGTCGCCTCTTGTACGTCTACGACGCGTCTACTAAGCTCAACTTTCTCGTAGACACCAGCACCAAGGTTACCGTTATACCGCGCAGTCGCGAAAAAAGCAACCTCCGTCCATTAAATATGTTGTACGAACTAATATCCCGAGTGCGGTCGTATTATTCGTTGCTCTGACATTTTTGTCGACGACGCCTATCGGATTTCATACTTTTCGATTGGGCAAGCAGAATTACAGCAAAGTTACCAGTTTTGACGGAAAAGGCCCAATTGTTCACGCGTACAAAGATTTTCGCAGAACAAGATATCTGTGGATTTTGCTATCATTAGAAAGATCACATTGAGTTATAGGTTTTGACACCTTGCTCCATATTCTATCTTCTGTAATCACCGAGTTATTGCGGATTATTTGTTCAATGCCGAAACCACGCCAGCAACCACTGGCAACTCACTCAACCCGCAAAACACCGATTATCGATCAACCGGCAAGCCCTATACAGCCCACTAACATGTGCGAACGTGTAACGAGGTCCAACGTCCAAACAAAGAAATCGATCGATCTAGCTGTGACCGCGACACGGGATCCGTGTGACATCTGCATCACATGTCTAACCCCGGTAAGCGTTGATAGCGTTCCAGTTAAATGTGCTTTTTGCGAGTTTCGTCAACACGCGTCATGTGTTAATAATTTGACTGATGACTGTGTGCGGCTTGTGAACGACGAGAAACACCCATATGTTTGTTATGTTTGTATTAACTGTAGAGATTCCAATGAAGGCGTTCGCTACAACACTAAAGACACCGTTTGCAGGACAATAATAACACTCGATTTAGAGAAATCCAATGATTTTGGAGACAAAATTGAAAAACGAATGTTTGCTCTGGAGCAAAGTCTACAGCGTGTTGAAATTGCTATAATCGCGAATGAACAGGTTTTGCATGCATCATCGCCCGTAGCGCAAATCAGCGATAGAGCAATTGCCGATAAAACACCACAAAAGTCAACATTGGTTAGTGGTGCATCTTTGGTGATTAGTGGTGATTCAATGCGATAACAAAGGAGCCATAGAGATGATGTCGTTACTAAGTAGCGTAAGACAGCATCTGCTGTGAATGTAAAGAGGAAAATGAATACAGTCAACAGTCAGCTACCTCATCGACCAGCACCGGTGTGACCTGCTGGTGGTTCTATGGAGGAGAACCATAGTCTCAGCGTAATTTGCACTAACGTTCCTGAAACAAATGATGCACTGTTCGACGCGCAATATCTTTTATCTATAGCAAGTAAAGAATTGGCCAGAGCACTGAACCTTGAGGGATACCTCTAGTGACGTTGATGCTTTTTGATAGAACGCAGTCAGTGCGGACTCGCATATGCCGATCGGTCAGAAAATCCATCATCCATGACAATAAGTTTCCTGTTATTTCACTAGCTTCTACAGCATACTGTGAATGACCTTATCAAATGCCTTCAATATATCATGCATGGACGGAGTATTCTAAGTCAAGAAACTTTGTCCAATCGTACGGAATGATGAGTAAATTTGAGAGACAAGATCTGTTTCAGCGAAACCCATGTTGCGCTGCTGATTAAAGTCCTTTGGTTTCAAGGTGAGCCACAATACACTCAGTTAAGATACGCTCCGTAATGTTTGAGATGCAGGGGAACAGCGTAACTAGCCTATATTTCGCTACGTCGGAACAAATGCCACCCTTGTGAATTGATGTGATAACACCAGCTTTCCATGCTGACGGTAGGCAACCATTGCGAGTACTTCGGATAAAAACATCAGCTAGACTGTGAAAGCTGTCTATAACATACACGGAGAATTGCTGGGGTAATGTTTCCCCACCCGTTTTTTCGTATTTAGTCGCCGTATGTTTCGTTCAAGAACGAATTGGTCAATTATTATCCATAGATTTATTCCTAGATTATATACGGGTAAAAATCTATGCTTTACATGACCCACGAAATGTACATCGTGCCGGATGTTAAAAATATCAAAATATTGTTACAGATAATTGTCAAAATAGAGTAGGGATTGAAACGTTTGCAGGCAAATGGTGCCAACGTAATGGCCGAACAATTCGATTGGGCAGCTTTTATTATACCTTTGCTTAAACCCGATGGCAACTTACGAATATGTTGTGACTACAATGTAATTATAATAGTTTATTCTTGGTGAACCAAGGCATGAAATAAGTGATCAAGTTTTTAACATGTTTACAGCAAATTAATGGGATTAAATAAGTGCCGGATACTTCAAATACCGAAATGTTTTTCATTACGTTCAGAATTGAGAATGGCAGTCTACAATGGTAGCTAAATGTTCTAAAATATTCATTAATAATGAAACTTCATTCAGATAGACAGTCCAAAGGACAGTATAAGACGATGGGAAGAACAAATGTACAAAGAAAAAAGCAATCAATATAAACATTGAAATTGTTTTAAATCAATCAATGGGTATTGCAAAATAGGAACATTAAAAAGAGAGATTCCTCTGTAATTGTTGCAGTCGCCTTCATCACACTCATTCCTAAATAGCGTGATGAACTTTGTGTATCACATCTCCTGTGGGACACACTACTGCCAGCACTGAACAAGCAAATG
Source organism: Atriophallophorus winterbourni (assembly GCA_013407085.1). NCBI lineage: Eukaryota > Metazoa > Platyhelminthes > Trematoda > Plagiorchiida > Microphallidae > Atriophallophorus > Atriophallophorus winterbourni. The sequence continues at coordinate 4,316 of JACCGJ010010423.1, read as the reverse complement.
GTAAAGAGCTTGTAATAATGCTGCTCTACAGCATTTAATGAGTTCCGGTGGAATTCCGTCGTCACCAAGGGCCATCCCATTCGCTAAGCGGTCGTTCGCCATATTGAGCTCATCAAGAGTAAGGGGAGTATCAAGATATTCAATGGTCGGCAATCGCTGGACATTTGGAAGTACATGCGTTAAAACCGTGTTGTCCTTCCAATAGAGAGAGGAGAAGTGCTCTACCCATTTTTCCATCTGTTGAGTTTTGTAGACAATCGGGTTATCAGATACAGACTTAATGGGATCCGTTTTAAGTTTGTTTGGACCAATAGCTATGTTGATCCCATCACACACCGTAAAAGTGACCAGCATCCGCATCTTTTGGATATTGAGGCTAATTTCAGTCCAATACCGAACATCCCGGGACATTGAAATCACCCAATACCACTACACAATTTTTTAGCACGTTTTTGAGTACTGTTGTGAGGTTATGATAAAAAGCGTCTTTTACAGCAGCCGTGGCAGAGAGCATCGGTGCATAGACGTTGGTCAAAGTTATGGTACCTGCAATGCACTTTCGATTTGAAGTCCAAATCCGTTCGCTTCCACTGTTGCTCGGTCCTTCTGCTTTTAGTTGGTCCTTTCGCACGGCAAACACAACTCCATGCAGTCGATGCTATCAGAACATCTTCCTTTCACAACAGTCCTCAAAAACGTGCCACAAAAAACTGTGTAGTGGTAACGGGTGATTTTAATGCCAGAGTTGGTGCAGATTACGAGTCTTGGCAAAATTGTCCCGGAATGTTCGGAGTAGGTAAAACCAATGAAAATGGACAATGCCTTTTAGAATTGTGCACACAGTTCAGTCTTCGTGTCAGTAATACTTTCTTTCAAACAAAGTCACAACATAAAGTCTCTTGGAAACATCCTCACTCTGATCATTGGCATAAGTTTGATCTACGTTTTGGTTGGCGCACTAAAATAGGAAGCGTGCTCCTCACCATTTCATATCAAAGCGCAGACTGCGACACTGATCATTCACTGGTCTGTGCAAAACTAAAACTTCCCCACACGAGATTTCACAGCACTAAATTATCTGATTATCCTAGGATAGACGTTACTCGCATGTGCGAACGTAATCTAGCTGCGCAATTTGCAAAAGCTTTCACAACCGGGTTCAACAAAACACCCCCACTCGATTCAAATTCAGAAAACTGGAAATCGATAAAAAGCTGCATATGCCGAATCGCACTTTCCACGCTCGGTCAGAATAAAACTCGAACAAGCGACTGGTTCGAAGCAAAAGCTTCTAAGATGACTGATGTGTTGGATGAGAAACGGTCAGCATTCTTGAAGTACAAAGGTATGCCAACAGATTAAAACTTACGACTTCTGAGAGCAACTAGAAATAAGGTCCAACAGACTGCAAGACGATGTGAACTGAAATTAACCTCAATATCCAAAGGGCTGCGAATACTGGTCACTTTCATGGTATGTATGATGGGATCAAGATAGCCATTAATCCAAAGAAACTTTAAACGGATCCCATTAAGTCTGTATCTGGTAACCCGATTGTCGACAAAACTCAACAGATGGAAAAATGGGTAGAGTACTTCTCCTATCTCTATTGGAGGGACAGTACGGTTTTATCGCATGTACTTCCAAATGTCCAGCGATTGCCGACCGTTGAATACCTTGATACTCCCCCTACACTTGATGAGCTTAATAGGGCAAACGACCGCTTAGCGAATAGGAAGGACACCTGAACTCATTAAATGCTGTAGAGCAGCATTATTACAAACTCTTCACCATTTGCTTCGTCAGTGTTGGCAGGAGTAGTGTGTCCCACAGGAGATGCGATACACAATGTTCTTCACGCTATTTAGAAATAAGAGTGATAGAGGCGACTGCAACAATTACAGAGGAATCTCTCTTCTGAATTTTATAGTCAAATTGTTTGCTAATGTCTTGCAGATCCGGCTACAAGTTTTAGCTGATAGAATTTAGTCAGAATCTCTTCGTTGTTTCCGTAATTGAGTACTGTATTTTCTCCAGTTGATACAAGTACGGCACAAAACAAAAACAAAATGGCGTTGCAATCCCAATGTTGAATACTGTATCGACTAAAGTCGTTGGTTTACGCGTAGACCATTCTCGTTGTCATCGTTATATTACTGCTGTTTTGCGAGCAGGCAAGCACGATCTTGGACCTTGTTGAAGAAATGTAACCGACAAAACGGTGCAGAAAAAATCGAGTCCAAAGTCAAACAATTCAGTCACGATATAAACATCAATGTGTCCAACCAACGGTTAAATTACGCGTCCATGCCCACCAAAATAATGACGAGACAATACGTGAGATGCGTACGGTACTATTGGAGCAAAATGATTATAAAATAAAATAGCGAACCTCAATTATTCCGCTTCGCACTGAATCCAAAAACAAGAATATTTAACAGTTACAATGACAACAAGAGATCGCAACTTCAAATCGCTGGTAATCAGACGTTATTACCGAGGAACAAAGTGAGATAATGTCAGAATGCAGATGCCTCACATATGTGACAAAATCCATCGGCCATTTCGGCCAGATTGGTTAGATGCTAGACGTTTTTCATGCCTTACAACAATCAATCTAGTTCGCCTGGTCCCTTTACGTAACAAACCCAGTTCCACGAATAGCTATCTGGTATTTAATAGGATTTCGAGTCGAGCCGTTCGGCGGCCACCACACAACACTCAGAGCTGCTTGATCAAAAAAGGAAGCTAATAGCTGAACGAACATTTTTCATCATGGTCCAAGATCATGGTTGTCTGCTTACTGAACCGCAGTAATATACTGATCAAGCTAAGCAGTGTATTTGCCTTTTTGTGCAAACAATCGCTGAGTGATGAACATTTAACCTTGAAAGCAACAACACAACATTACTTGACAAGTTTTTCGAGATTAATAACCTCATAACGAAGACGATAAGATTGAGTCAGGAAGTCAAATTGACGTTGATGATCTGTAACTGGTTTTGGATAACTAGAGCTTAAACTGCGTTCCATCACATGAATATGCTTTCGAAGCATCTCACGCTATCGTCTAAACTTAGATCGTAAACGATATAAACGTGAATTTGCTTTATCAGTGGAGCTGCGGAGTTGAAGACACTTCCTTTTTAATTGCAAAAACACTTTGAAATGGTCACGTTGCAGGCAACAAGAATTCTCGGCAATTTCAACTGCCTTCAGTTCGTCCCTCGACATTTGCCGCGAACACGACATACTATCGTTTAACTCTTTAATGGAAATCAACTCTACATTTTCAGCTGCATCCTTGCGTTCTTGCTGTAAGCTGAACTCATTGTTACAGGTCGCAGCAGAATGAAATGGATCAAAAATGATTTATACAAATGTGAAGGGCTTGTTCAGCGACCTTATATCTGTTTGGTCACACAATACGCTTCTAACAAGTCTGCTCCAATAAGCAGGCCAAATGCGTTACAAGGACTATCATTTGAATCAAGATCCTTCAAATGATTAGCTGAAGTGAGTTAGTCTTTTTTCGTCACTTGCATCCTCATTTCAGGAAGCTGCACGGACTCTTCCATCTTAGACAGTTCAAATCTCAGTCGGGCTAATCGGTCAATGTTGGTAGCCTTCACAAGTTTCAGCGTGTGTTCTAGCTCTAACTTCAGACGACATGAGGTCAAAATGACACGAACTTCTCCCTGAGACAACTTCAAGAAAATTGTCGGGAACAGCGTATGCCTCTATATGCTGTTTTTTATCGATTTAACGAAGGCATTCCACTACATCAGCAGGGAGTATTTTCAAAATGATTGAGCTGATAGGCTGTCCCCCGAGGCTACTCAAAATCGTTATTTCGTTCCATGAAGTGCTCAGTCCATTTTAACGGTTTCTAGTCAGAAGCCTTTGAAATTCACTGAGGCGTCAAACAAGGGTGTGTTGTTGCTTCCACGCTGTTCAGCATTTTATTTGTTCTGCTTCTGAAGCTCGCTTTTAGGACGAGCACAAAAGGCAATTACCTATACACGCGAATTGATGGCAAGCTTTTCAACCCGAACCGGTTGAGAGCACAAACCAAGGCACGAAATGTGCAACTGATGCCCTACAACCGAGTTCTGACCATCGTTGCAAGCGCTACGGGAGAGATTTTCCTCCCAAATCTGACTGTTGAGTCATTCAAAAACCTATAGAACATGAAAATTCATTCGTGTGTGATGTACATCCATGGTCGACATCGACCGAATGAGGCCAACAACAACAACAATCATAAGTCTCATCTGAGCTGACTGCATGAATGGGATTGTGTCTAACCAATGTGT
>JACCGJ010010422.1:0-153897 GCA_013407085.1 Atriophallophorus winterbourni | reverse complement strand
GGCGCACTTGCAATGAATACACAACGTTTGCGCGCGGTTGTAACAAAACCTGTTCCGTTTCGGCGCCGAAAAGTGCATGACGTTAAAACGATTCGAGCTAAGAGATAGCTTCCATAAAGGAACGGAGTAGCACATTAAATTGATCGTTCACAGTGTAGCGAGTGGGGCAAGAAAGAGAGGCCGGAAATCATTGCGTCAAGTGAGTTCCGGTGAACGAGTGGCAGCTGGCGCACATCTGGCTAATTATCACATCTCGGTCCAACATTAACCACGTTACCCTCCGCGTTGCACGCCCGCACATCGATTGTGTCTCGATGGATCCCTGAGGTCAACCTGTCCAACGCGTTCACCCACGAATCCCACACCACAACAGAAGCCGACTGGTCAAAGGCATTTATAACGCACAAGACAAATAACGAAACACACATGTCTGTCTCGGTTGTCACTTCGATCTGATTTACCTAATCGATTTCGTGCCAACCGGTACACTTCAAGCTCTCGCCACACAGGGCTCGTTTGACCGACGTTGACGAATTTTATATCATTCGATTTTGGGTTAAGTTGTCCATCATCTCGTACTTCTGAAGATGTTATTGCTCTAATCGTCCGAACGCAATCAATCAGAAACCCGAAATATTACGAGTTCGCAATTGTCGTCGTCAAACTTTTCGGCGATTCTTGCTCTTATGTTGTGTCGGAGGGTAGAGTTCTATATATCCTTCGAAAGCTCGTGATTAGCGCTCATCGCTAATGCACTTCGCACCTTATTTGGTCACGGCACCAGTGTAGCGTGTGGGGCGTGAGAGAGGCCGGAAATCATTGCATTAGGTCATTTCAGGTCAAAGAGTGGCGGTTGGCGTACATCTGGCTAATTATCAAATTTCGGTACAGCAATGGGACTTGATAAATTAGACTCGTTATACCCTTGACCAACCCTATCTGAAAGGTCTTATAGGTTGTCTGAACTTTATATAACATCAACACGTCCGAAAATTCGAGATCGTGGTATCCGTTAACAGAACATAAAATGCAGATTAAAATAAACACTGGCTGCATCTTTATGCAAGTAAAACCTTGAGGTCGAATCCACAACTTACGGCAGTAAAAATATTTAAGCCAAAGGATCAGAGGAACAAATTTCCCGCGTCGTCTGAAGATCACACAATAAACGTTGAAAATATTTTTGAAGCTCGCTTACCAAGAACGTAAATTTCGGGTAAATAAAATAGTCTAAAAATTCCCACAATCTATTACTGTGCTTAAAATCAAATCGTGCAACATCTGCATGAAATGTCGAGCGCTTTGTAACGAGTTGAGAAAATGATGATCGATTTTGTTTACTTAAAAAACTTTGGTATGTCTAGGCTGACCTCACTCGAGACTCAACTTCAGACGACACTGTTTTGCCGTGCGAGTTTGTTTCACTTGGAACAATCTGCCAGATTATGTTGTAAACTCACCAAATCAGCAAACTTTCAAAAGAAGCCTTGATGCCTTTTTGACCCTAAACCCGTGCATAGAAGAAAACTATACATCTTAACACCATGCATCTACATTTGTTATCCCACAAATCGAAAACAATTTCTGTCCTTTGATTGATTGATTCTTGAACTGCTCAGTAAGCAACCTAATTCCATTTTTGCTTGTTATATTATTCGTTGTTGCCATATTATTATGTGGTTTTTATGTAAGGCTAAATGCTTTTTAGACCATTAAAATTGAATTGACCAGATATATATTTTTTAGAAACTTAAGCGTTTATACAGTGTTCTGCTCAGAATTTCGCATAGCAGAAGTCAGCGTCTTGATTGATTGACCAGGAATCACCTTGTAATTCTGTATTTGAATGCTATTGTTCATTGTAAGCACTATATATTTAACAGCAGTTTCAAGGTATAACTTTGTTCAATGCTTATAATAATTATTCCAGGAACGAAATTGATATTGGTTCAAGACATGCAGTATTTATTATTTGGCGATTTGCTTCGCTTTACTACTTGGTACATAGAAAATAAGCCAGTACAACTAAAGAATGGACATCACTCAATTTTATAATTTTTATTTAGCAAAGACTTACCACGTTCAACGAAGGCACAAGTTTGATTTCTTCACCAGAAGATTAGAAATTGTGGAGTAGCCACATTACATGAAATATTTAAATACATTACGTAAGGAATTTTCCAGGCGGAACCTTAATTGAGCTAATGCTGCCGGAGCTACATACGATTGAAACATGTGACGAAAGTTATGCGATTTTTTTCTTTATAGCGAATACACCAATCACATGGCTCACGTGATCAGTGATCGTTAAGAGCAAGACATTCGGAATACGATTTGACCGTGAAAAACTATCGAGCCATCAAACCAGATGAGGGAAGATGTACCGACACAAAAAGACCAATTGATTCGCGTTTGGACACAAGTCGTATGATCAATGGAATAATATTCGAATTGTATCGTGAGAAAAGTACAGAGTTGATTATTATTTGCGAACGGTATTGACCAACTTAATTTTTCCCTAATAATATAAATGAAGGAAATGTACGATTTTGAAACAAGGATGTGATTAAACAGATTCGATAATTGTTGATATTCTAAACAAATTGAAAAACACTTTATAAAAAAGTCACCAAAGTTAATGGTCAAGAGAATGTGTTCTACACACGTAGGTTATGCGTCTACAATCATCCTATATCTAATAATATAGATTTGTGCACCAAGTGGCAAATCCGAAGTCCAATCTCTAGATTTCAAATGATAATTAGGAATAAGGTAAACTAATTAAAATTGAATAAGTTAAACATCAGAAAATCGGATACATATACCGATAAAAAGCAGTTTCCCATGGCATTGATTGAAACTTGAACGAATAAGTTCATTTGTATGCATTTCCATCACACACGCCCCACGACCGGTTTCGTGCTGTTTGCACTCATCAGGTAGCGACAATAGGATCACGATCCGCATGCGCTTGAAACTTATTTGCGTTTGCTTTAAGGACACGTCAAAAATATCGGATTAATGCGGGTCAGAGGTCAAATGGTATAGTCGTGACTTATGCACGCGAGTCGTGCCCATGCTTCACACAAGTGGATTTTCAAAAATGAGTACTCGTTTTAAACTAAAACACTGAGTATACTGGTTGTTGTTGGCCTCATTCCGTCGATATCGGCCATGGATGTACATCACAATCGCATGAATTTTCATGTTCTACAGTTTTTTGAATGGCTAAACAGTCCGATTGAGGGAGGAACAATCTCTCCCGCAGCGCTGACAACGATAGTCAGAACAGCAGCCAAGAGCTGTATCTGCTCCAACCCAGCTTGCAGACGACGCTTTACACAATGCTGGTATCAACCTTCAAACAAACTATCCAATGTTGAGCTTGCGACTTCAATTGTGAATTATGTTTTCAGATTTTTCTATCACCATTGATAAGCACCGGTTCTTTCAGTCTGATATTGATAAAAAAGTCATTCAAACGAAATCGCTCTATGAATAATGAGTTTAAACGCTGAAGATAAAGTTTGCAATGAATCGGTTATAGCAAGTTTTTGGTAACGTTTCGCTTCTGAACATAGAAGCTTCGTCAGACCAAGGGTGCCGGTACGAACAGTGTTCAGGTTCAAACTTTTTTTTGCAAACTTTATTTTCACGATTATTAACTCCCGATCGGTCTCGAATATTTTCAAATAAATGCTACCTTTCAACAGTTCTGTTGACTAACAGTAACAGTTTAGCTTTATTCAAATCAAAACAAGAAGGCAAGAGAGAAAACCCCGATTTTGCTTCCAACTATTAACAAAATATCCCAATCATGAGGTCCGATACACTATATATATATATATATATATATATATATTGTGTGTGTGTACGTACATATACCTAGACTCTTTGGTTATTGAAAAGTTTCATTTTTCAACCATAAATCTTGAAAGCTGACTCGGAATGCACACCAACAGCCAGCCATGTCTATCAATATCGAGATTCGGAATGTCTGATGAGATAAATATGGCTGTGCAATGCTGAGTGGCGATGAAGTGAGTCTAGACGTTAGAAATCAGTTCGACATGCACACGTAAGTGAAATCTAGTGTTCGAAACTCATTGATTGATGTAACGGTGGTGGAAAACACGATTAATGGAAGGTTATGTTAAACAAAGTTATACGTGAATGCCACTGTTACATAGGTTCGTACAAAGAACCACGATGTGCAAATACTGAATCACAAGGTGATTCCTGGCCAAGCGCTCATATCCCTTACACACCACTACCGGTTTTTGGCTGTTTGCCGTCATCACGTGGAGACAGTAAGATCAGGTTCAGTTAGCCTTGAAACAGTGGAAAAGCGGTAAAAAAAGTTAAACTTGTATGTCACTGTTATATAGGGTTCTTACAAAGAAACACAATGTTCAAATACAGAATCACAAAGTGATTCCTGGCCAAGCGCTTGAGGCGCATATAAAAGACCAATGTATTGTGTTGCTCACAACCCCCGCACTAACACATCACAACCGGTTTCTGGCTTTTTGCCCTCATCAGATCGATACAGTAAGATTAGTTTCAGTGAGCCTTGAATGCCACTGTTACATAGGGTTCGTACAACGAACCACGATGTTCAAACACAGAATCACAAAGTGATTCTTGGTCAAGCACTCAAGGCGCTTATGGATGTCCAAAGTAATGTGTTGCTCACATCTCCCGCACTTTCACACCACTACTGGTTTCTGGCTGTTTGTCGTCATCAAGCATAACATTGTTTACCATTTATCCAACGTGTCAAGGCTCACTGAACCTAATCTTACTGTCTCCACCTGATGACGGCAAACAGCCAGAAACCGGTAGTGATGTGGAAGGTTATGTTATTTTAAAGATTTGCGCCGTCAAATCATTTTACCGGAAAAAATTACCTGAAAAATTTTGTCATCATGCATCCCATCGCTTCTATGGAATGATGGACCGAGAAATAGCCCGCCAAGTAAAGTCAAAAATAAAACGCAACTTGAAGAACACCAGACTAATATAAGCTACTCGAGTTAAACACGTCACTAAGCGAACGTGGGTCTTAAGAGGAATACATCTATTGATTTTTTTGGCGCGCCTAGTATCACATGAGGTGTATCATGAAACGGGCGTTGTAAAAACGTATGATCAGCCCTATCTCTTTGACTAACGTCATTGAAACTACAATTTTATGTCTCAGCGGTGCGGTAACGGAATCAGAATAATTTTAAACCAAACGTGTTAGTGTAGTTCGAATAATTGAATAAAAATCCGTTAAGTGCCATCTGTAATCCACATAAATATTTGGTTCAGTATGGAAAGAAAAAAGGCACAACTCTGTTCACAACTTTAAGATCAAATGCGCATAAGAGGCATGCTTTGAATGTAGCGAGAGAGGAGAGGAATCCGGCGATATAAGTTACGTTTGATTGGTCAGTGAGCTACGTTTGTATGCTCTACGATAACAAGGAGTCAAGTCGATTCCAAAATTAACCATCCGCCAACATAGAATCGTGAAAAGTCAATCGATTGTAAAATGACGATTGATTTACACCGAAATTGCGAGATCAATTAAAACAGAGTGATCACTACTTTTATAACACATAAAATCGACGTTTCTAGAATGCTGATCGATAATATGTTGATTGTTAAAATAAATCAATGTCCAAACCAATCAGTGAGTTGGAATGTTTTCACAGTAGTGTCCAATTAACGATTCGGGTAGTTTTATTCGTTAGGAGAATTGCCTCCTAACAAACGTCAACAAGGTAAATGGGAGACACTTCGAAATTCTGCCTTAAATTACAATAGCATGGATTCAACATGCAATAATATGCCCGAAACCTAAGCCATGCAATCAAACAGGAAAAAGAACTTACGCAAAAGCGATACAACAAAGTAGCATGGGACGTAAGTAGCAATAATTTCTTGCTTTAGGCTTGCCCAACATGGATTGTGAATTGCCAATCCATCTCTAACGGAAGCGAAAATTTACTTCAGATGGATACAATTTCTAACAGAATTTGTGATCGAAGCAATTTCAAGGCTCTCCACAGAGAGCACGAGATCCTCGTGAACATGTCAAAGAGAATTTTTAAAAACCGAATGAGAAAGAGAGCACCAACGGTTAGGACGAAATGGGAGATTTGAGCAACAAAATACATTGGCCTGATGGCGAATTAAAAATGTTTGAAACATTTGTTATTGTTGAGAGTACTTGCAAGTAGTAGATCCATCAGAAGATTGACAATGTTAATCGCGATATCAAGTTGCGTAGATTCAGGTTAGTGTATTGCTTATGCATATCCTCCTCCAGATGAGCGAATAAAATCCATTACACTCAAATCTCGTTATATGCCACTTTTGCTCGGTCCCGACAAAATTCAATACAAAATAAATTTACTATGCCACTTCCTACTCTTGTTACTATGCCACAATTCTGTGACTATTTAAAAGTGCATTTTGCGCATTTTACGCATATAGTCAGAAAGTTGTAAGGTCAAACACGAGATGTTTCTTCCTGACGCCAGCAACAACAAGCTAATCACCTCACACACAACGACAAACCTTTTTCCTACCCTTGCTTTAAGTATCGATAGATAGACCCACGAAAGCGCGCGCACAACAGACACTCACAACAGTGACATCGTTATTTTTCAAACTATTCAGCCCATAATGTCAGCTCAGAAACGCAAGCGAACCGACTTTACGCTGAAGGAGAAGTTCGAGATAATCTATGCTGCGAAGAAGGAGCAGAATCAGTCCAAGTTGGCGAGAGAGATTAGCAACAAATGGGGCGTTGAAGAACCACCGTGAAGGGCGTTCTCAGCAAGAACGATGCAATTGAAGCTGCAATCAAAGCTGGAGTTCCATCGAAGCGCATGAAGCTAACGCAGCCTCACGAACAAAAGTTTGAGGAGGGAGTGCTGATGTGGCTGGAGCAAGCAAGAGGACTGAATCTGCCTGTCAGCGGCGATAAAACTGGCCGAGCTGATGCACATCCCAGACATCATGGCGAGCGACGGTTGGTTAGACAGCTTCAAAAAGCGCAATGGCATCACGTTCAAGACAGTGCAGGGCAAGGCTGGAGCGGTGGATTCCCAATCCCTTATTGATTGGCAGTAACAGGTTCTCCGGCCCTTACACAGGCAGTTCTCTGCAGATGATGTCTTCAACATGGACGAGACTGATGCAAACGTGTGATCGGCTAGACAACGAGATGAACGAGATCCGACGAAAGAAGATGCGTCAGACGACGATTTCTGAGAGCTTTGGACTGATCGATTGAGCAAATAAATGATGGACTTGAGAAAATAAAGCCGTTTTTACAAACCCTCGTTACTACGCCACTCTTGCTCGGTCTCAACGGGTGGCATAGTACTGAGATTTGAGTGTATATTCAAATATTATTTTTACACTCAGAAACAATACTTACTGCTTTTCGTTTCGCTGACGGTTTTTAATTTTTTATAGATACACAGAAGCTTCTTCAGGCCAAGGCCGTCAGTAGGAACACGGAAAAGGTTTAAATTGCATTCATCATATGCTGACTAAGAACTGCACAGGCCATGGGGTGGGCACCGAGCTTATCAAGACAGACGGGAGAGAGATTGAAATCAACCAAGTCTTCCTCTTTCATTCTATATAATCCCTTAATTGTTTTGATTGTGTGCAGGCATGATCGGCATCCGTTGACCGAATAGCTTCCTTGAACACTAGAGGTCACGTATGTTAGTATTTATCCGCTGCAGAACCGGACGCCAGATTGTGGAGATATCAACCCTATCCACTTTGCTGACCGCATTCTAACCAGCCTTTGTTATCTCAAACGCCACAGCGTGAAGTCGTTCCATCTTATCAAGATCAACGCTGTGACCTCTGTCCAGCACGTGTTCAGTTATGGCTGAATCTCAGACATATCAACTAACGCGTTCCTGAACTCAATAAAATTACGTTAAACAGCATGCTCAGAATCCAGAAAACCAAGAAGACAGCGCTAGCTTTGAGAAATGGTTTAAAAAATAGCAAGCATAGAATGTTGTGTGTTTGTGTGCACGAACCAAACGTGCCATATCAAGGAACAGAAATTAATGAATAACAAACACCACGTCATGAGTCAGATTTCTTCGCCGGAACGAAAGATGAATGGTATTGCTGTTTTAAATCACGGGGATTTTCACCTGAGCTGATGTTGGTGGAGAAGTCGAGGGAACCTGTGAAAGAAATCGTTTGAAAAGCTCAGACCAAATGCAAGATGTCACAATGGGTACACATTCATTCAGCTAAACTGTAGATGTCAAGATATACGAAGGATGGTAAAAAGGAAGTATGTGTTATATATTAAAATCCTTGTACAGAAAGAAAGCATTCGAGAAAATTTGGAGGCATCATCTGTCATTAGCTAACTTAGAATTGAAGTCGCCACATCAAAAAGGATTAAGGCAATTTCATCTTCTGGCTGAGCAGCATGCAAACTTCATTACTACAATCAAAATACACACAGAAAAGAAGGCTGCTGTTTGCGCTGATAAGCAGGGTTCCGAGTAAAACGATAATTTATCTTGCATTATCGAAATACTTGAACGCCTGTGGCCTCAAAAGACACCAACAAGAACAGCCTCAAATCTGAAAAGTTGAGAGCATTCAACAACGAAGCGGTAAGCAACAGATGCAACAACATTTCAAGCAAACCTCATGTGAACCCACCAGTATTTTTGCTCCTGTAGATCAAATTGATTTGGCAGTACGCGGAAACCGGAAAAAAAACACTACAAAATTTGGTTGACGGAAGTTGTTCTAGGGAGGTTGACGGGGCGCTAAGTAAAACCTGAAAATGCGTTCTCAGAATTTTATCCAGACAGGGCAATTGCATTTTGAGGAGAGTCGAGGCGATAGTGATCAAATTATATGGACAGAATTCATGACTGTAGAAACGATTACTTCGTGGTTTTTTACTGTCTATGGCAAAAGCAAAACGGACTCAACAAGAATAACTAACAGCACGTGATATGGGTTTTCAATTCAATGTTTGCCATTGATTAGGTTCGCTTTTTCAAACGCACATGTTCGCATTATTTAACATTTTACTTTTGTGTGACTATCTCCTCCTGGAGGATGAGTCGGCTTCAATGAAGAGTCTTGGGAATTCGGGTACAAAGCGGCGTCCCAGCACCACTCGGCGTTTGTTCGAGTCAGCTTCTCCAGCCTTTGTGCAACCAAGTGCGACCTGCAAGGCAGCAGAGAGTTGCCAGAAAGTGGTGGTGTGCACCAACCAACCGTCTACGAGACTCTGCTTCAGATTATCCCGCAGGGTTTTCTCGCGAAGCGTTTCCCGCGATCGGGTATCCCGCAAGGCAGCGGTTTAAAATCAGGGTTTTCCTTCCCCTAGATGAAATGCCTTCCCAGGCTAACGAGCTCCATCTGCCCGAAGCAAGCTAGTTTTCAGGCGCCAGTCACTCGCCATCGCCCCTTCTCTTGCTGGCAGAAGCAGTTCCACCGGGCTCGGGGAGCCATTCGTGCAGGCAAGAAGCTGGACATGGCTGTCAGAGGCTATTTGAGACGAATGCCATATGGGAGCATTTTATAGACAGTGGGAGCATATCCCCACTGCCACCCCCGGCTATGACCACCTTTGGAAGCACATGCTCGCATTTTGGTGATTCAACCATTTCGTCATCTGAAAAATAATTTTCATCAGTCACCACTTTCGCATTATGGTAGAGGTGCGAAGTGCATTAGCGACGTGTACAGATCACGAACTTTCGAATGAGATGAAGAACACTACCCTGCCGGATAACACAAGAGCCTGAAGCAGTGAAAAGACCGATAAAGACGACTGCGAACGCTTAATAATCAGGGTTTCGGAAGGATTGCATCAAAACGGTTCGAGCGACATCTTCTGAAGAATGAGAAATGGGGAAAGTCAGCCGCATTCGAACCATATGCAATTCATCAAGGTCAGCCAAACATACCTTGCGGGGTGAGGACTTGAAGCGTACCGGTTGGTACAGAATCGATTGAAAATCAGATGGAATTGACAACCGAGACTGACATGTTTCATTACAGTGTTGTGCTTATTTGGTTTGAATATATAATATAGGCGTGCGTTTTGTTATTGGTTTTGTGCATAATTAACCGTTTGACCAGTCGGCTTTCACTTGTCTTGTGGGATTCGTGGATATACGCGCTTAGCATTGGACAGGCTGACCTCAGGGATGAATCAAGGCGCAAACTTTAAGTTGCTCTGAAACGCGGGGAGTAAGATAGTTACTGCTGAACTTATGACCCGAATGTTTTGATAGAAAACCAGATGTTCGCCAGCTGTCATTCGTTAACCAGGAATAACCAGACGTAATCACCTCCGGTATCTATCTTCGGCAGTCAAATAGAAAAGCTTGCTATTGATGTGACGCTGTTGTAGAGCTCAGTGGTCGCCTTTCGATGTAACGTAATAAAGTTGAAGAGAATAATACACATCTGAATGGATGAATAAATTACCATTTGGAAAAATGACGAATTTAAAATGACCTAAAAGAGGTAATGACGAAACATTAGTTGCTGAAGATGAACGAATCAAAGCGACCAAGTGCATAAATAAAGCAGCATAGGCTCATGAATTGCTACAATCTAATAAATCTAAGTTGAGTAAACGGATGTGAAGCCGAAAGCCTTATATAAATAATAGCAGAAATTGACAAACAGCCATTGATAATCAAGAACCGACTTACGTCCTTCACACCCAAGACCTTCGTGCCTGTTGTAGTCCATGCGACGATCAACAGATTCTTGAAATTGGGATTCCAAGTCACTAGCGATTCGACGTTCATCTTTCGAACTAACGCCATGGTGATGTGCCGCATCACCACCGATTGAAATGTTACCCTTGTGCATGCGGTCAGTCGTGCCTCCCATTAATCGAAGAAATTTCTCCTTCCGAGCTTCAGAACCCAGGTCAGCATTTTCCCATTCATTTACAGAATGCACGTTTGATGTGGTGGTATGACTAGAATCTTCGCTGGACATGAGAGAGGAAGTAGACAAACAAAATAGTTTTCCGGATGGTAACAGAACGCACTAAAAAAGTAAAAAACAGATAGAACAAGCAACAGTTTTAAGATGAGAAAGTTAAAATAGCGAAAATATACTCGAAAAACGTCACTAGTATCTTGATCAACAAGAGAAGCCAGGTCAACACAAAATAGAAAGCCGTTGACATACTTCTTTCATTGAGAGAATAGTTGAGTCTTTATCTCATCACATATATTATACGCAGCAAATAATGAACTTCTGCGGTAGAGTCGGTTGAACAATGATGTAACTTTTACGAAACAACAACGCTTGGCGAGAGAACAGAAAACGAAAGCAAACGTAGCGATCCAGAACATTTGCCTGGTTAATTAGATCATACTATTTAAGTGGGTGTAGTTTTTTAATCGCAAACTCAGTCGAGTATTTAATGCTGGCTGCTGTTGGCCACCTTCGGTTGATGTCGACCAGGAATTTGCATCGCAAGCGCATGACTGTCACCTATGTTCACTTATTCACACGGAATAAAAATTTCAATCACATCAGGTCAACTCCCTGATTTTAAATCGATAGAGAGTAGATATTTTGAAATACTACCGGTTTCCAGTCCTTAGGCATAGGTGACGATGTCGCAGTACGGTGGACATAATCTGCAGACTCGTTTTAGAAAGCATTTCTGCATTTGTCACCCACGAAATGTACAACATGCACGGATGCGCAATAAATCAGCACTGCGTGGGTAAAGCCATGCGAAATTGATTTGCCACAGGTCGTGAACTGCATGGGCAAACACGCTGGAGTCTCACTGCGACCTGTCTAGGCCAGGCAACCAGACAGTTTCTCGGACTAAATACAGTCTCTGACTGAGGCAAATTGTATGGATCCAGGTTTGTGCTTTACACATACATGCATAAAATATGCATCAGATATTCCTTGAACAGCATTCCGCTTCTGGGAGTCTTGCGTGCACGATCCAGGTATCGCGGGTAATTAAAAACGCACGCGCTGTATAACATCATTGATTAGAAGAGTATTAATATCACGTAAAAGATTTAAAGATTGTATGTGACAAAGTTAATGATATAACTATTTGTCTGAAGCTGAACTTCATAATGTCCAGCAGGATGTAATACTGGTGAAAGACAGTGGGGCGGGGAAGCAAAACACTGGCGTTAAAAAAGCGAAGTCGCTGAAGAAGTGTACGACCAGAAGGAAATAGCAAAACAATTTTAGCCTACTGGTACCCACCGGCTAGGGCCGCATACATCTTCTGCTTCAAAAGACGCAATAGTATACGACATTAGACTGGTTTACCTCCCTCGCTCGATGTCGAATGTGGATGTATATTACAAGCGCATCGGTATTCAATAATAAACTACTCATTCACGTACTAATAAATAAACGAGGCAGGGAAACAAAGGAAAAAACCGAAGCGACAAGTGATATGATTTTATTTACATAGATATGATGAATGACAAAATGTTCAACGAAAAACATAATGGAAATGATAAACAGTAATTGATCAACCACGGAACACTCATTCATCTACGGTTCCTGGTACGATCCCGTTGGCGCGAGGCAGTCTTACGCGACGATGCTCCGGAATGACCCGACACTGGCCCAGCAGCAACACCGGGATTGTGTTTCGAAGCATCCGCGTGGAGCGACTTGGAAGATGATTTTTTACTTTGCACCAAAGGATGAACCTTTGACAATAAATGGTAGAAATTATATCTAATAGCGGTATGAAAAACAGCAATGCTTTCAACTTATTGAACTTCATGTGAAAATGTTTGTGTATAAGAGATGGACATTGAAGACAATCTGCTACATTGCGTCTTCGTGAATACACGATTACAAAAACTTTTGTAAAAGCATGTATTTTTATTTATTATACGATTTAATGGCTCGGCTGCTTGCATTCTAACTACACCGCGGAGCATAAGCACTTGTGGTGTTTACATGGTCTTGAACTACACTGACGGGATGCTAAGGACATCAATTTTAACACATGCTTGAGGCACCCAAATTACCGTCCCAACGAGACACCAACAAAGGCATTTACTTTACAAAAGTAAATTAGCCCTGCAGATATAAATAAATCGTGCTAAACTGAACGCCAAGCGAACAAAACAGTGGTGAACCGATCTCACAGCAACCTAGGGACACTCGAGCGAGCTGGTAGTACCGCTCGAGATAAAGCGTTACCCGAATCCATATATAAGTGATTAGATTTCACCGATCGAACAAGGTGCTGGGCTGTGGCAGTTAGTTAGTTACCTATTCTTGGTACGCTTTAGCGCCTGAGTATGTTGGGGACCCGGAAACATGCAACTGCGGCGGCGTTCGAACTGGTATGGTATGGTATGAAGACACAAGCCTGATCCAGGCAAAGCGCCGCACAGTCAGAGACTGCACGTGGGCTGAGATACTCTCAGGTTGCCCAGACCTAGACAGATATGACAGAAATAGAAGTACGATTGAAAGTCGAACGTCATATTATCTGGGCCACTGCCGTGTACCACATATATTTAGCACAGACAATAGCAAGGTGAATCAAGGTGAAAGACCCCATACGCGCTTACTCACAGCATTCACCGTGATAAAGCTTACACAGCAGAAGCAGTAAAATAATAACAGTAGACATTTACTAAGGATTCTCCGCTGATGTTTACCACAGAAGCTACAACCAAAAGCGCAAGACTATCGGATACTTCTGATCTAACGCTGAACAAAAGTGGAGATGATTGTATGATTAAATTAAGATGAACTACCACACAGGAGCAAATCTGTATGGGATGTGATACTGTCACACTGTTCAGGTCTAAACAAAGAGCAAATAGGGGGAACAAAAAGCGCGACGAGAGTAAACGGACCCTCGTTAAGTGTCAGCGGCGCAGATAAGAAGCACAACAACATAGCAAATCTGTATCGAAATGAAACGGTAAAATTGATCACCTCATTGGTCGGCGCAGCTGGTAAATCAATTGTGGTGCAAATAGCGGCGGAGGGTGCAGGTGAAAGCGTCTGTTCTTTTCGTTTGCTTTGTTTAACGGGAGGTTCTGAGGTTCGGCTGGACGGAGAATCCGATCGCTTCTTCACACTAGAACCCGTGTCTGGAACCTCATCGTTTGCAGAATATTCATCCGGGTTGTCGATATCCGGTGAAATTGATAGAAACATCAGTATATCTTCACATTCGGTTTCTTCATCACTGCAGAAGGTTATTTAGAGAAGATTCACACTGATACTCGTATGAGAAATATAATAAAACGAAGTAATCATCCATTGTTTAAAAGAAACATAAAATATGATATCGACCAAACAGACATTGCACGCATGAACAATCAAGACCCTATGTCGTGAGGTCTGTGATGGAAATGCATGAAAATACGCATCACATGGTGTTATTGTAATTAGCACAGGATTACCTCATGATACCAACATATTAAGATAACGAAACAGTTCGATTCGCGAATCATGAGCAATCCCACAAATTGCACAGTACTCAGTCGATCGGTAGCGTTGGCATGCTGTCGGTTTGATCGTCGTTCATTAGCGAAATCAAACCCAGCACTTCCGATGTTTGAATATGAGGCTACACACTATGCGGGTCAAGAGTAATTTCTTACTAGCTTTCAAACCTCTTTTACGGATGTTTTAATGCAGCCTAAGCAAAATCAACTCGTTGATTTTAACTCACGGTAAAATAAATCTTTTCGAAAATTGGCGTTTGCTAATACATGGGCATGGCCCAACCAACGTAGGCGACCCCACGCAATGAGGTGAACGTGCTGTGTTGATCAGCTTTGGGCGAACAATTCTGTATTTGTTACTCTGTCTAGCTATCCATGTTTAAAATGCAACGGATACACTCCAATGGAACAGTATTCAGCTTCCGTTGGAGTCTAGTGTGGATAGCCCAGATTTTGCGGCTATACATTAAGGTGTTTATTACACACGCGCTGTATAACCTCATTTTTTATCTTCACGGTCACCTGGTGGTTGCACCAAACACGGGAGTTCAAACAGGACAAGGTTTAGATGGGATTAACGAGATAAATGTAAATAACGAAATTAGAAATGTGAAAACAAACTGAGGTAAAATAATAAAAAAAAACTTCAGAAGGCACAGAGACGAAGAGTGGTAGCTCATCCATCAGAAACAAACCTGCTAAGTAGTGCTTGAACTGGTTCCACAGTTTCAACATCTACGAATACGTCTTCCTCCACTTTGTCTGAAAACGAATGACAAGAGCGATTTGTCGAAAAGTATTCGAAAATGGCAGAAGGAATTGGCAACAAATTGATTAAGTAGGTATCGTTTTTAAGAGTCGTTGAATAGTCGGGAGAATTTCAAGATTTACTGTTTGCAACGACCCACCGGTTGCTATTACAAAAACTGGTAATGGCCGCAAGCCAAATAATTTGTTCAATCGGCAGGATTGGTGGAACATTTGTTGTCACCATGAGAGCCCTAGACAGAAGATTAGGTGTATGTATGTATGAATGCACAAGCCTGAGCCAGGCAAAGTGCCGCACAATCAGAGACTGCACTGAACAAGCGGTACAGAAAACGTAACAATATGCGATCACGCAATACTTGTGTACTGCAAGGTTAACTTCGTGTTATAATGATTCGCCTCTGGTACGGAGCTGCATGCGGAAACACGCTAGAGCTTCGCTGCCTTTATTTGATATTTTCTTCTATTTGTCTAGGCCTGGGCAACCTGACAGTATCTTAGCCCACGTGCGGTCTACGATTGTGCGGCATTGGCCT
Organism: Atriophallophorus winterbourni; assembly: GCA_013407085.1. NCBI lineage: Eukaryota > Metazoa > Platyhelminthes > Trematoda > Plagiorchiida > Microphallidae > Atriophallophorus > Atriophallophorus winterbourni. Next base: position 138,089 of record JACCGJ010010422.1, on the reverse strand, counting down.
GGATCAGACTTGTGATTTCATACATACACAGATACATACAGAAAACATGTCGCATCGTGTGATGTACAGTTTATCTTCAGCCTACGGTATTATCACAAATATCACAGGTGTTTTCTTACCCAGCAATAGTCAGCAGTGATAGTATGTATGTATGTATGAAAACACAAGCTTGATCCAGGCAAAGTGCCTTACAGTCAGAGACTGCACGTGGGCAGTGATAGTAGATACATCACTGAGTTAATTTAGTGAAACGAACTATGACGAATAGTGAAATACCAGGCATTCGATATCATAAAAACATATAACGACAAATAAACCTCGAGTCAAAAACCACCAGTAGTTATTACACCTATTTTGGTTGTGTAAAGTTAGGAAGTGAAGTGATAATCACATGGAGAAAGGACAATCACAAACTCTTAAAATTGACTGCAGTCCAGCTTACGTATTGCCTATGAGATTTCAAGACACTCTATCTTCGATCAACTTTGAAAATTCAAAGCATAGTACACAAAAAATAACATATAAAACCCATCTATTGTTTTACATGCAATGCTGTCAAGCAATAATAGGATGGTTTAATGCATGGGAAAAGCATACCCTTGCTCTCCTCCACTTTTTTATCCTCGTCTTCGATGTCGAACTCGGATTCTCGCTCTTCGTATTCCACGTTCTCATCGAGTTCTTTGAAGTCCGGCGCAAACGCCGACCAGTTTTGCTTAACAAAGGAAATGCATAATGACAGACAATTAGTACGTGCACTGTCTGATACTCGTAATACCATTTGATACAGGAAAGCTAATGATCACAAACTCAGTACTTAACTCCGATCTCAATAGCAAAAAATGACACAAGTGATACATTTTATCTAAACAAGAAGTGACTAGACTCCTGGAATAATATTCTTGACTGTTATCGGCTTGGGTTTATCGAAAAAATAGAAATAGGCTATTTATGACGTATAACCCAACGCGCTACACATATACTGCAAGTGGGGTAATACTGTCAGGCTGCCCACACCTAGACATATATTAGGAGGGAATTTGGAATTTTGTAAACCTACAGCACACACCAAAGTATTTTAATATATATATATATATAAGTAGTAAAAAAGTCAAAATTAGATGATGGGGTAAGAATCCTCAATGCTGAATTCAAGTGACGTGTCAACCAGCCTTAACAATTCAAAATTAGATGTGATAAGTCACAGAAGAATAGATATAAATAAAAAGTTGAGTATAAAATAAAATATTGGCACCCAGTTTCTCACAAATTACGGAAAATTACTGATCACCAGACCTGCGGCACTACACGCAAACACGCACACAAACGAACATGGAACAACACTACCAATCAACTGGACTCCCAGAAGTATGAAATGCCGACGTACCACTTGTGTCTGAGCCCAAATCGAGACTTGTTCTTTTGTGACCGAATTGGAAATAGAGACGATAATGGGACGCAAAGGGTGCCACACAACGTCCAACAGCGTTTCCCCTTTCTGTCCATGCAATATTTTTACCAGGGTTCCGCTACTTCTTTCCCAAATATAAATAGAATGCTGCTTCATCGACCCAGCACATATGTATTCCCCATCTCCGGAAAAGCAGCATTTACGCCAGTGGCTTCTACAAATTTAAGAGCGGTTTGAATACAAAATGATCAACAAATGGTACAAAGCAAAAAAAAAATTCCAACGAACCCAGTCACCAAATCTTTGAGTTTCTTGCTCGGTTCGAGTTCCGCTCCGTTGTTTGCCTGCAGCACGTCCTCACAACTGAACACACGAATCATGCGATCCGCACAATTTAGTAAAAAATAACTGCAAAAGGAAGACGATATGGTTGGTAACAAAGCGATGTTACTGTAAATACAAATAAAAGACAAAGACGAAGGTCATTAGGATCGAGAACATACGGCATGAGATTCATTTTCCATATGACCGCGCAAATTCAAAAACGTTACAGTCAGCACACGATTTAATACACACAAACAGAAGGAGATTCAAGCAGAAGAATTACAGCTCATCCGCGCCAGTGAGGACTGGGTGAGGGTGTAAAATGAGTACTTACTCGCCGCGACGTGAGAATTCGATCGATTTGACAGCAGCATTAGCACTTGATGCGGGACGAAATGTTGTGACGAGATGAAAATCGTCCGTGGTGAAGACACAAATCTGAATAGGCGAACATGAATTCGTTAAAGAGGACGGCACAGCATAAAATCAGCGATAAAAAGATGCATTCAGTGCCGAACAAAATCCGAGACGAGTTTAGACAATAAAGAGAAAGAATAAACACCAAGGAGTAAAATGAAAAGGCACCGATATCGAGAAACATCGTAACACGGGGAAGAGAAACTGCCAAAGTACCCTGAGAAGCGCCTGAACGAAAAACGGATACGATGTTAGGTCGAATGTAAGGGTGGGTTTGAGTAAGTCAACACAGGTTTTAAGGCTACTTTAAAAAGTTAAGTAATTCGACGAGACTGGAGAGAATTGTGAATTCAGTTTATCGACCTACAACATCCCTCGCATATGCAGTTCCAGTCGCTTATTAAACATAAACTGAGGGTAATGGTATTATTGTGCGGTGAATAAGTATCATAATGCAAGAACTTAGTAAACTGAATATATCCACCACTGCTTGCACGGGCGTGCAATCGTGCACTACTTCTCAACGAACACAGTGCTGAATGGATTCGCCACTCATAGTGAGCTGCACGTGAAAACACGCTGGAGACTCGCGACTATATTTTATTCCTTTAGAAAAACCTATCACTCAGGTTACAATTGAAAACGAACTTGTAGAGAATGAGTTGTTCTTAATATCAACCTGAAACGGTTAGTCAGGTACAGGAGGAATCGAACAAAGTTATGATTGGCAATAAAGCCGCATCGTAGCGGTATTCTGTTAGCAATGAGTTTTAATGACAAATAGAGCAATACTATGCGCAGAAAGATTAAAAAAAACTAAAAAAGGCTTTAATGATGGATGAGACTGGTACAGCCATCTGGTTCCGCCACATTAATGTATGTATGTACCTATGCATGAATGTACGTATGTATATGTATTTATATACGTACATAGTTGTGTAAGTAAGTAAGTAACGTATGTATGTATCAAGGCACAAGACTGAATCAATGCAAAGTGCCGCGCATTCATAGACTACGCAAGGGCTAAAATACTGTTATGTCGCCCAGAGAGATACTAAGCAGAAAATGGTAGCGACTACAGCGTGTTTTCGCATGCAGCTCAGCACCTGTGACACATTAGTTTGCAGGGCGTTGGCTCTGCAGTACAGATGTACTACACGATTGCACACCTGTGCAGTTTGAACACAATATTCGTACATCAATCACAACCTACACCAGTAGATGGCAATCGTTTCAACGATTTGCATCCAGGAAGCGGTTAGAGCAACTTTGCGGTTAATGGTAGGTAAAATTGCGTGTTTCAATTCAATTTCTAATAGACAAAAATAAAAAAAACTCACTTTGCCTTTCGAATTTCCAGTATAGATATATTTCCCACGCCGGTCGTATGATGCAATTATACTAGAATCGGTCTGAAAAGAACAAATTCTAGAAATTAAGAACTGAGATCCCCTGATGTGAAGGTAGAGGCCGGAAGAAAAACCCTGTGACCAGTCCATGATGTGGCGCACTGGGATTAAAAGCCTCGCCACACCGCAAGACTACAGATGCATTCGTCCCCAAAACAAATAGTTTAAACCCTTATGCGATACGGATGCAAAAAAACAAGTTATAGGTGTCAATGCAGCTTATAACGCTTCATTTCATCTATATTATCATTGTGTCATATTGATTTTGAAACAAAATGCTTGACTGCTATCTTTTACAGCTGGTAGCGCAACAAAGTTGAACTCAAAAGCTTGCAGTTCACTGCAATGAAATGCATGCGTTAAGGACCACTCATAAATTGTGTGGAATTTGTTCGCTATCAAATTATATATCCACAAAAAATCACAAAAGTCAGCATTAAGTCTCCACGATAACATAGAACGTTGGTTGTGTCAAATTGGATGGAAACCGGTTAGCCAAGCATCGCTACTGTACGGCACTTTGCCTGGTTCAGGCTTGTGCTTTAATACAAGCATCGCTCGGAAATCAGAGTGCTCTATTGTCACCTCTCAACCAGTTGAAGGGTTTTATAAACGCTTTGTAATATAATTGCCCGAGAGCGTCTGAGACAAACAGAATCATGGAAATCATAATGGGAATGACACTGAAATAATCCGGAATATTATTCAATCGATTATAGTGCTTCTGTGCTAATCAGTGTTGTTTAAACACGAACTGAACCTATGTACACCAAGTTCGATTATGACCAGAAAAGTTGCTGAACAAGAGAGTCTGAACGTAATCCTACGAATGCTCTGCTTGGATGGTTGCGTTTTAAAGAAGAAAATGGCGTTGTTCGTGTACATTATCGACGTTTGATCATCGCTCCCTGCGGAGTATAGCTCGTTTAAGCTGGCAACAGAAAGTCAAAAATGATGACGTCAGGAGGGCAGTCCTCGGCGAACGCTCTGTGCCACTCCCCGATCATATATCCATGTGCCAGCTGAGATGGCTGGGGCACGTTCTCCGTATGGATGAGCGAAGCCTTCCTCGCCTAGCTCTTTTTGCTCTCGCTGGACCTGATTGGAAACGTCGCCGTGGCGAACAAAAGAATACCTGGCGGAAGACCCTCAAGCGTCTAACAGCCTTACTAGCCATCGTGGGAACATCGCGCTTACCCGGGTGGGGTCCGAAGGACCGTGAAGATATGTGGCTGATAACACTCAGTGTGATGGCAAAAGAAAGAAACCAGTGGCGAGAATCCTGCCGTGCTTGTGTTCCCATTTATCAGTGACCCTCCCTTATCCCAAAAAGACAAAAAAGATCAAAAACGGCATGTGTAAACAGACAGACAAAAAATCCCCCCTTTTTTCTTTCTTTCATCATGTACCTTCTTCAAGGCAAAGACTTGTGTGATAATAAAATAAATAAAAACTTTAATGTTCAGAACTCTGTTTGAGTGAATATCGCACAAGGCAATAGAAGAGTGGAAGTAGGGTTTCACTTCATCAAAAACGCTCTGCTCTACGTTACATGTTTCATCAACCTAAATCGGTATGTATGGTATGATGGTATGAAGGCACAAGCCTGATCCAGGCAAAGTGCCGCACATTCAGAGACTGCACGTGGGCTAAGATACTGTCAGGTTGCCCAGGCCTAGAGAGATATGAGGGGGAAATAGAAATAGAAATGGTAGTGAGGCTCCAGCGTGTTTCAGCATGCAACTCACTACCGTTGGCCAATCAATTTAGCACGATGCTAGCCTACAGCACAGAAATGCTGCCCGGTAAATGTTAAAGAGTCAGTAGTGGACCATCACCGGTTCCCTATCAACTGAAATCACCTGGGTGGGTCCCAAAAGGGACTTTGACGTCCATAATTAAATCTTCCCTGATAGTCTGAGAAAAAATAAACGACACTAAAGTAGCAGCCGACTGATTTATCATACTCAAAACGTCGTTTGTATTGCAGAAGAAAATAGACGAAAACTAGCTTTCCGCTGATACAAAACACTAGGTAAAGCAATGTGATGACAGTTAAACGATAGCGCGGTGGCTAAAATTCCTAGTTAATAAACGAAAACTGAGAATAAATGCAAAATGCTCAAATCATTAGGCGCTATAAAATGAATAACCTCTTCCTCCAATTGCAATATAGTGGGTAGACCAGTGTTGATATCGATAACAACGGGTGGGTGGCGCATCGGGCAAACCAAGAATTGATCGGGCTTTCGTGGATTGAATTGGGCCTTTAAAACAGGGCATGGAAATCGAAACGTCTTTTCGCAATCACTTGTAACCACATTCCAAATGGAAACCAGGTTATCGGTGGATCCAGTCAGTAAATAACGACTATTTCGGCTCCAACTAGCAAGTGATTGAGAATCGGGGAAAAATACCTTAAACAGCAGACTGGGTGGGAATGCGCGATTAGAATTTTGGCGATGCGGCGAGTTATATAATCCCAAATTTCAACACGCCCATCGTTGCAACCAATCGCCAACAAACTACCGACGCGATTAAATTGAAGGGTAATTGTGTAAGCCGCGCAGCCACCATCTTTACTATCGTCCTTTTTTATCCGTTCCAAGTGGCCATCTGCGGTCTAAACAAACATTGAATTCAAAGAGAAAAACATACTTCCGGATAACTCTGATGGAACGCTTCTGCTCAAAGTTAAAACGCAATGGATGGTCAATCAAAAAGACATACCAAGTAACTCTAAATTCATTTTTCAGAGTGTAGCTTGTTTCGATTCTGTTCCTGGAAAATACGGTGAAAATTAATGAACTGAGGAAGGAAAAGGAAAAGTTAACAATAAAGATTTTAATCAGTTTTTGAGTGCACATATCCCTTGCACGTATACATCACAACCGGATTAAGTTAAGCGAGCCTATTATTATGGCTATCATTATTCTTATCATGCGAAGTAGATATGAAGCCAGACAGCATAAGCAAAACCATACCAGAATGTGAAACTGATCAATGAAATTTTGCGACTGTAATGAATGATAAAGATTTTCGTCATAACCGAAATCACTGATAGCATCACAGAGAGATCACGTATCAATGCTCGACTGTCATACAGCAATAAAAGAATTATGCTTGGAAAAAAGAACATCAGAACTCAATATGTAGGTATGTATGTATGAAATCACAAGCCTGATTCAGACAAAGTGCTGCACGTGGGCTAAAAAACTGTCAGGTTGCCCAGGCCTAGACAGATATAAGAAAGGAAAATAGCAATGGCAATGAGACTCCAGCGTGTATTCGCATGCAGCTCACTATCGGTGGCCAATCAATTTATCACGGTGTTAGCTGCACAGCACAGAGGTGCCGGACGACTGCACATCAATTAGCAAGCAATGCATAAACAAAAGAGTGATGTCATGATAAACACTAACCTACTCCCAGTCCCGTATCGAGTCAAGATGGTTGCGGAGTTTTTTCATAAATTGATAAGTACTATGCAGTGTGACGGTGGGCGAAAGGCCGTGAGCTATAAAATCGAAGCGACGTTCTAAAATTGGACCAAACTGCCGACTGAACGATGAATTATGATGCATGGAATTCTCACAACCGGAGACTAAGGCTTTGCCGGCAGACAGAAAACGCAAAGCGGTTTCGTTTGATCCACGGATACGACTCTCATCCAAATGAAAGGTGGATGTATTGGCGAAGAAGTTCCAAGATCCCAGTTTTCCGATGAGAACTCAATAAAAATAAAATCTGTCTACAAATCGGCAAACTCGTAGTTTTCTAGCTTACATACTACAATGGCAATTACAGCAAAATTTGACAAAATAGTAAATCAGCCGTCACGCATAATAAGTTGGATAGCATTACCGTTATCTTCCAATTGATTCTGCTCGTCAAATAGATTACATGATGCATCAACGGTGCACTAAACATTACCACCGTGTAGTTTTTGCTCTGCTCCAGTGATTCCTTTGCTCTCTGTTCAGATCAAGTAGATATATGTATAATCACTTCATAACAAAATGTATGGCCTCCAACTAGCGATGCGTGTCAGCACAATCTTACGAAAACAGAAAAGCACTGCTTATTCGTAGTTACCACTTATACCCCGACCAAATATATAACTACTATGAAAATAGTACGTTCTTGGGGCGCTGGAGAATTCAGATATTACTATACTAGTCATAAATATGAATGCTAGAATTAGTCACCTTGATTTTCATGAGGTACAACTCGGTTTTGCATTTAGCCGTGATGCTCATCGTATATTATGAATAATGCTTCCTGAACATTTATGTGATTCAATATGAAGACTGAAAGTTCGGGTGTCTTCGCTGCATAAGTGTAACGTGAGATCAATAAATAAATTAAATGAGTAATTTTGCATGTGCAGCAACATCAATTTTAGATTAAAATTTGACAAAGACATAGAAAATTCTAATGCTTCAAGACGTGAGCACAAAGTGCACTCAATAGTTCAGTTTTGCCAGATAACTTTGTTAAACAAATGAAACAAGACATCACATCTAGTAAGGCATACACCCTGTTGAGGTGAAACGAGATGGCAGACTGTAGTAAGATGGAGTCCTCAATACGACCTCTACATCTGGCCTTTTTACATTGAAATGGTGTACCGCTAGGAAACAATCGGAAATGCCTGAAAATATGCATTAGCTGTTCGTCTTCACCTACGCGCTGGCCTTCGAGACCAAACAACCGATAGTCGCAAACGCAGCTGAGTGTACCAGCCAAACATTGATATGTCACACCAAGATAAAAATCCGGCAAAGCTCGACTGTACCTTTGCCTTTTATAAATATCGAGAATATTGAATCGAGGTAAAAGTATCACAGCATCCTTAGCTAAACCGCTGTAATATGTTCCCCAGTGTTTTTCCTGAAGCACTTTCTTTTTCGAAGATTTTGTAAACAATCCTCGTGAGTTCTAAACCGATTGCAGGTGATTTATTGAAAAACTAAAGAATAAAATTAGTCTAGTTTTTACCAACGAGCAGGTATAACATGGGAGAATTAAGTAGTCATCAACTTCAAACACATGGTTTTTATTAAAAATACGAATGTTGGTTGGGGAATTCCAGAAGCAATATTTTAGAAGGCATCCCGACAAAACAAATTGGTTATAATGGTGATGAATTTATTGAAGTGCCATTATCTTTTGAAGATGATACTTTCAGGGCTGTTTGAGGATACCTTATCCTTAAGATGTACCTATCTATTATGTATGTATATCACAAGCCTGGATCAAGCGAATGCCACACAATCAGACTGTACATAAGCAAAGATACTGTCAGGTTGCAAGAGCCGAGAAAAAATAAAATAAAAAATCACAGTGAGACTCTATTGTATTGTCGCATGCAGCTCAGTGTTGTCGGCAAAACACTATAGCGTGGCATTGGCTGCCCAATACAAAGTAATGCACCGTTGCACATCAGCGCAATGGATGGATAGTACAAACCAATTTGGTATAGCAAATTTTCATCATTTATCAACCTAATGTAAGAACTGATACTAAGATGCCATAAAACATTAACTGAACAATTACTGTGAGAGTCGACTCGAAGAGTTTAACCTGTACCCCATGTAGTATCGACGGAGATTATTTTATATTTATATTTTTTACACAATCATTTAAAAATGAAAAAGTGCCACCCGGCAATGCACGAGAAAAAGAAAGAAAGAAAAAAAAGTACAATATGAGGGGGAATTTTTTTGTCCATTGTTCCACATGTCGATTTTTCATTTTTTTGTTTTTATATTTTTTTTACAAAGTTGAGGGGGGAACACAAAATAGAATGCACTCTCTCCACTGTTGCCGGTTCTCAGCCATCGTCGACAGCGTGTCAAGCCACGGACACTCACTATCCCTTGGACCCCACCCAGGAAGCCGCGTTCGTCCGACCCGAGCTAAACCCGACGTCAAGCGTTTTAAGGCCTTCTTCCAGGTCAGCGGTTGTCCACCTGAACACCGCCGCCAGCCTGGGCCAACAGACACACGCAGCGCGCGGAAGGGTAGGCGCTCAGGCTTCATTCTCAAGACATGCCCTAGCCAGCGGAGACGGGAACGGTCGATCAGGTCTCGTAGCATCAGGCTGTCCCCACCTAGAACACGGTGCCTCACTTCGACGTTGCTAGTGCGGTGTTGCCACCACACTCGTGCAAGCCTCCGTAAACATCGATGTTCAAACACCTCCAAGCGCCGGAGCTCCTCTGCGCGTACTGCCCAGCTCTCGCACCCGTAAAGCAAGACCGACCTGACTGAGGCCAGGTAAACTCTCCCCTTGAGTCTCAAACTCACGTCAGACCGCTTCCAGAGATGACCTAGACTAGTGAACGCGAAGCGAGCTCTCGCAATGCGAGAGCCGATCTCACTTTCCAGCCCTCCTCCCGCCGTGATGCAGCTACCAAGATAGGTGAACTGTTCCACACAGTCCAGACTGAGGTCATCGACCGTCAGAGTGGGCTGCAACCCCTCCCAATCTTGAAGAAGAACCTTACACTTAGTTGGAGCTAAGTGCAATCCGTACCTAGACGCCTCCAATGCTAGCTGGTTCAAGGCATTCTGTAGGAACACCGGATCATCACCAAGCAAAGCAATGTCATCGGCATAATCAAGGTCAGTGACACGGTTACCTGGAAGTAGCTCGATCCCACCCTCAGTGAAGCTACGGAGAGCATTCTGGAGGACATCCTCGATCGCAAAGTTGAACAAGAATGGGGACAGCGGACAGCCCTGGCGCACGCCACTGGTTGTGAGGAACGCCGGCGATAGGCTGCCGTAGACCCTGACCCTCCCTGATGAATGAGAATAGAGCTCCTTCAAGATGGCGACATACTTAGGAGGGATGCCACTCCTAAGCAAGCAGTTCCAAAGAGTAGTTCTGTCCACCGAGTCGAACGCGGCCCGGATGTCCAGAAAAGCGACGATGGTTGGTCGCCGGTACAGGTGTCTGTGCTCTAATAACTGTCGCAGGACAAAAAGCTGATCCACGCATCCTCGCCCCGGGCGGAATCCAGCCTGTTCCTCACGGCAACGTAACTCCCGAATGGGCGATAGCCGACGAAGGAGGATGGAAACCAGGAGTTTAGACGCGACAGGAGTCAGGGATATCCCACGATGATTGGAACACAGATTCCGTGCGCCCTTCTTAAAGATTGGGATAACCGTCGATTCACCCCATGACGCCGGGACCCGCTCCTCAGCCCATACTTTGGTAAACAAATCTCGTAACCCCGCTGCCACAAGATCACCTCCCTCCTTAAACAAAATCGGGTGGAGGTCGTCAGGACCAGGTGACTTGTGGCGCTTCAGTGCTCGAATTACATCTCTCACCTCCTGGAGATCAGGAGCGGCTAAGGAAACGGGCCAAGGCGTGCAAATCGGTGTCTCAGGCGGCGAGGTCGGAGGAGGTGGCTGGCTGAACTGAGTACCAAAGTGCTCAGCCCATCGTTCTAAGCGTCTACTAAGATTGGTGATCAGCGAGCCGTCAGTTTCGCAAATAGTCTCGCTCACTGTATTCAGTTTCGAACCAGTAGATCTAATTAACTGAAACAATTTGCGAGTATTGCCCGATGCGGCTGCAACCTCCATCTCACAAGCACGTTGCGTCCACCAGAACTCGCGGTCATTCCTTAAGCTGGCCTTTAAGCGGGTATTGAATTCTCTTCGAGCACGGTTGTGTTCAGTGCCGGTGGGTAGAGTTCGACGGTGATCGATTAAAGCAAGTGACTGGGCCGAGATCCAAGAGCGTGGCAAAGCGCGGGTGGGTTGACAGCTTTCAGAAGTAGCACAGTACAGTGCTGTCCGAACGAAGTTCCAGTGCTGCTCAACATCAGACGGGGGTGCTTCTGCGAGCTCCCTGGTCAATGCATGATGGAACTGGGTTCTGACAGCGGGGAGAATCAAAGAGGCGGTGTCTACATGAGTTCGTCTTGCGCGTGCCTTACCCCCAAATTGGAAGTTGACTGTCGCACAGACTAGCGCATGGTCTGAGTCCACACTGGTGGTCCAGTATGAACGACAATCCTTGATGCTACCACGCCACCTGTAGCTAATAGCAATGTGATTGGCCACGGGTAGTGAGTTGCATGCTAAAACACGCTGGAGTCTCACTACCACTTCCTGTTCTTTTTTCTTCCTCATATCTGTCTAGGCCTGGGCAACCTGACAGTATCTTCGCCCACGTGCAGTCTCTGACTGTGCGGCACTTTGCCTGGATCAGGTTTGTGCATTCATACCATACCATAGCGTCCTCATTATCGACCGGATTCTTCTGGGGAGTTATGGGTCGGTTTTGCAGGGATTCCATTTTTGACTGAAGACAGGAGAACTCTTGGTCGAATATGCAAATGATGCTGCAGATTCCAGTGCAATTTCAATGGCTACTCTGATAGTCAACAATTGCCGCAAGATGCTGTGCTGATAGAATCAGATGTGAAGTCCAAGGGATATTTAGACTCATGTAGGTTTGGTGGATATTGGTAAACCGATCTAATCCTTTTGGCAGATTCCATTGTTCCGAAGAAGTTGGTGATAAATCTCCCTGTTTAATTTAGGAAAAATAATCGCAGGAACGGTGGTGGATTGTGAAATGAACGAGATTTCCAGAACTCGTCGAAACCGGCTCAAAGTACGAACGCACACTGCTATTGTAACACGCGTATATTGAATATGGCACAGTGCACATGTCAGTTACCACTTATGAACAATATACTTTTCCCATGCACCTTTCTTGTTCTAGGCCTGGGCAACCTGACAGTATCTTAGCCCACGTGCAGTCTCTGACTGTACGGCACTTTGCCTGGATCAGGCTTGTGTCTTCATACACATCATACAATGCTGTGTTCGCATCAGTTGGTTGCGCACTTATCTTTACTATCGCATACTGATGGCCAACTACTCTATATTTGAAGCTAACTTGAAAATATTCCGACGATATATATCCAAGTGCAGCTCAAAATCGGTATTAATATTGCACGTGAATATAAGCATAAAACATTCAGAGTGATAATCCATAAGCTTAATCTGGCTTTGTGATGCTCATAAACTTCAAGGAAAGTTCCAACATCTGACAAGAGTTCGTAATTCATAGAAAAATCGTCGTCGCGTTATACCAATACTTTGAATTCAGAAGCAGTTTCATTGGATTTTCTTTTGGAACGTGGACAGAAGAGATGATATCCCGTTTGGGATTCTTCAAAAGATGAACAATACAATAGAATAGTTTATTGCAGTAGAAAAAGCTTACAAGCTTGAAGATAACCGCACGATATTTTGTACAGTGGATCGGATATGATTGGCTAGAAGGCCTTATAGCGAGCCTGAATCGTGTATGGACTACACCATCACTGGACCTCTGTGGCCTTTGGATAAGAACTGGCGTTAACGCATCACGTCCCACCACGTCCTCCGGTGAAAATAGAGAAAGAAAGGAAAAAATAATCATGAAAAGTTGAGAAAATGCAGGTGAGTGTCGAGACGATGCTCAAAGACAGGAAGAGATGATGTGTTTACAACTTCAGTAGGAATAGAATTCAAGAGATTGCAAATTCGAAATGAGAAAAAGTAACGGCAGCAATACAATCTATTCTGTTGATGTTATCAATACAGCCCTCCTCCCGCCGTGATGCAGCTACCAAGATAGGTGAACTGTTCCACACAGTCCAGACTGAGGTCATCGACCGTCAGTGTGGGCTGCAACCCCTCCCAATCTTGAAGAAGAACCTTACACTTAGTTGGAGCTAAGTGCAATCCGTACCTAGACGCCTCCAATGCTAGCTGGTTCAGGGCATTCTGTAGGAACACCGGATCATCACCAAGCAAAGCAATGTCATCGGCATAATCAAGGTCAGTGACACGGTTACCTGGAAGTAGCTCGATCCCACCCTCAGTGAAGCTACGGAGAGCATTCTGGAGGACATCCTCGATCGCAAAGTTGAACAAGAATGGGGACAGCGGACAGCCCTGGCGCACGCCACTGGTTGTGAGGAACGCCGGCGATAGGCTGCCGTAGACCCTGACCCTCCCTGATGAATGAGAATAGAGCTCCTTCAAGATGGCGACATACTTAGGAGGGATGCCACTCCTAAGCAAGCAGTTCCAAAGAGTAGTTCTGTCCACCGAGTCGAACGCGGCCCGGATGTCCAGAAAAGCTACGATGGTTGGTCGCCGGTACAGGTGTCTGTGCTCTAATAACTGTCGCAGGACAAAAAGCTGATCCACGCATCCTCGCCCCGGGCGGAATCCAGCCTGTTCCTCACGGCAACGTAACTCCCGAATGGGCGATAGCCGACGAAGGAGGATGGAAACCAGGAGTTTAGACGCGATAGGAGTCAGGGATATCCCACGATGATTGGAACACAGATTCCGTGCGCCATTCTTAAAGATTGGGATAACCGTCGATTCACCCTATGACGCCGGGACCCGCTCCTCAGCCCATACTTTGGTAAACAAATCACGTAACTTTATGGATGACTTTAACAGATAATACATGCGCTCAGAGCAGAGGATCAATGTTACACCGCCCAGAGTCTCAAGTCCTGAAGTATTCCCAGATACTGATCCAAAGCGCTTCTAAAAATTGGCAGTACGGTACGGTACGAAAGCACAAGCCTGATCCAGGCAAAGTGCCGTACAGTCAGGGACTGCACGTGGGCTAAGATACTGTCAGGTTGCCCAGGCCTAGACAGATATGACGGGGGAAATAGAAATAGCAGTGAGACTCCAGCTTGTTTCAGCATGCAGCTAACTACCGTTGGCCAATCAATTTAGCACGATGTTAGCCGTACAGCACAGAAATGCTGCACGGTTGGCAGTAGGGACAGGAACACGTTTGGTAGTGAGTTCCAATTGTTAACTACCCACATAAATAGCCTGTTTATATCAGTCAGATTGAGATTTCTAGGCTTTCATAAATTAGGTACATGTCCACGAGTCCTTAAATAATCGAACAGCGTCAAGAACCGGGACAATTCGTCGGTGTATTTTCAAACGCATATTGCAAAAAGTGGTCTGGATTCAAAGCCAGAATCAGAACCAAGCAGAAAAAAATCACCGCCGACCAGTCTAACAATATCAGCATGAGTTGCTTGTCTGAGAAATGCGCTCTTGGACGAAGAGCAAAGTAGTTCAGTTCAGTTGCACAGGACAGTAAGTGGCGAACGAGCCAATCGAGCGTCCAGAATTTCTTTCGGTGGAAAGCTGCAGAGAAGCAACCACCACTGCCAAATCGTTCATTCTTATTGTGATTTGGATATCCTCGATCCACCGCACAATCCACCCTGAGGTTTGTACAAGCTCCCCGCTTTTTATACCGTAATAAAATATTGATCTATTGATGCCAAAGTAGCTTGTAGCCAACTGAGTAAAGTGACATCAATTGAAACCTACCATAACGCTTGAGATAAACGCTTATAAACTGATCCCCGGATTATATTGTTGGGTTGAAAAGCGTTATGGCTCACAATTGCGTGATCCTCTGTAGTCTAGAAAGTAAACCGCAAAGGAAAGCTAAATTCAAACGAATGAAGGTCACTTCAGTTCAAGTTCAAGTTCAAGTTGCACAGGGCTGAAGGTGGCTAAAAGCCAATCACGCGCCCAGATTTCCTTCGACGGTATGCGGTTGAGCACCCGGCACTTCGATATCGAGTATACAGTTCGTTCTTTTCACACGTTCTTGCTTCCGAATAACTGGAAAGTAAGGTAGGGTTTCTCTTCACCAGCACGGTGAGAGGTCAGCTATTCAGGAAACAATGCAATAATATGCGTGAACAATGTGTGGTGTATGAAATCACTAGCCTAGTTGAGGTAAAGTGAAACACAGTCATAGACTGCATGTGGGCTAATTTTACTGTCAGGTTGTCCAGGCCTAGACAGATATGATAAAAATGTAAAAATACGTTTTTTGAGTCTAGCCTCATAAGTTTTACCTGCCTGACCCTCAACCATCCTAGTCGCAAGGCGCTGGACCCTTTCCAGACATGCTATATCCTTTTTTAAGTACGGTGCCCATGATTGAACGCAGTACTCCAAGTGAGGCCGCACGACTACTTTGTATTAGTGAATGAAGATTGAAGGTTTTCGGCAAGATAACGCTGAGCGAAGTCTGAACAATTCTCTGCGAGCCTTGTTTGCAGCTTCGGCACATTGAGTAGCCCATTTAAAATCGCCTGTTATAGTAATGCCAAGATCCTTCACTTTCTGAGCAGCCGCTATTCTGATAGTTCCTTCTCCAACTTCTAGTTGGGTTGTCGCTAAATCAGTCGTCAGAAGACAGCTCTTCCCCAGGTTTAGTGGCAAGTCCCAGGTCTTTGTCCACTCGATTACTTTTTCTAAATCAGAGATAAGCGTATCTCTACTGTCGGTTCCTAGGATCTTAACATCATCAGCAAACAGGAAGCAGCGTGAACTCAAGCACGCTGCCAGGTCGTTTACAAAAATAAGAAAAAGTAATGGACCAAGCACCGAGCCTTGAGGCACTCCACTGAGAATCAGTGATTCCTGCGAGCACTCCCCTGCAATTCTAACATAGTTAGTGCGATTAGTTAAGAAGCTGTCTAACCATCGATGTAGGTCACCTGTGACGCCACACATACTTAGTTTGTGCAGAAGGTACCTATGGTTCACTGAGTCAAATGCTTTTGAAAATCAAGATAGCAGACTTCGACTACTCTCCCTTCATCGAGGCGTAATGTCACTTCGTCCAGAAAGCTTAGAAGATTGGTTAGGCAGGACCTTCCTTTCCAGAATCCGTGCTGGGCATCGGATAGTAAGGAATTGGCTACCAAATGTTTACATACCTGGTGCCGAATGATTTTTTCCAAGCACTTGCAAAGAATGCTTGTCAGGCTTACTGGCCTGTAGTTGCGTACATCCGAAATGGGACCCTTTTTGTATATGGCTATTACCGCCGCTCGTTTCCAATCATCCGGTAGTATACCCTGGAGTAAGGTAGCTTCGAAAAGATTTCTGATTGCAAGGCTAACTATATTCGCAAGCGGTTGAAGAATAGCCGGATGTATGCCGTCGGGGCCAGCCGACTTAGTTTTGTCCAGCTGCGACAGAACTGTGGTGACCATTTCCTGATTAACCTCCACCGAGCTAAAGGGAGGTGCTCTGCACTCGTGAGTTTCTATACAGTTACCTGAATCGCGCCGATAAACACTGCAGAAGAATGAATGCAACGCATCGGCTTTTTCCGGTGCAGTCAAAGCCGTATTGCCATCGTCCAGCACTAACGTACCTATTTCCTCTCTTAATGATCGCTTGGACTGAACATAGCCATAAAAATCTTTCAAGTTAATCTTTGCTTTTTTGGCAAGTCGGGATTCGAAGTCCCTTTTAGCTTTCCTTTGCAGCGCAACAGCTGAATTTCTGGTCTGTATGTACTGCAGTCTAGATCTGTGAGTTCCACAGAATTTGTACGCCTTCCAGCTACGGTCACGGCATATAATAGCCTTGCGAATAGACGCGCAAGTTCAAGTTCAGTTCAGTTCAGTTCAGTTCAGTTTGCACAGGACAGTATGTGGCTGACACGCCAATCGAGCGTTCAGAATTTCTTTCGGTGGAATGCTGCGGAGAAGCGCCCACCACTGCCAAAGGGTCAATCCTTTTTCTCCGTGTGGAACCTCTGATGGTCGTAGGTCTAGGAGAATGTAGTTGGAGGAGCACAGGGCTGAAGGTGGCTAAAAGCCAATCACGCGCCCAGATTTCCTTCGACGGTATGCGGTTGAGCACCCGGCACTTCGATATCGAGTATACAGTTCGTTCTTTTCACACGTTCTTGCTTCCGAATAACTGGAAAGTAAGGTAGGGTTTCTCTTCACCAGCACGGTGAGAGGTCAGCTATTCAGGAAACAATGCAATAATATGCGTGAGCAATGTGTGGTGTATGAAATCACTAGCCTAGTTGAGGTAAAGTGAAACACAGTCATAGACTGCATGTGGGCTAATTTACTGTCAGGTTGTCCAGGCCTAGACAGATATGATAAAAATGTAAAAATACGTTTCTTTTGTTTTTTTTAAAGTTTTTTTATTAGACAATATGCGGAAATATGATAGACCATTTAACGTCTAATTCCCTTTTAAAGCTCAACACATTTGGGAGGCTTACTATACAATCTGGGAGCTTCTTCCAGAAGTTGACCACACGGTTGCTGAAAAAGTGCTCACGTGCCAGCAACCTGGGCCTACTCTTAAGAAGTTTCATGGAATTACACCTTGTAGCTGCTTTAGGTGCAAGTTTAAGGATTTCAGTAATATTATCACCTGTAAGGCCCTTTAGAATCTTGAAGGCTTCTATTAGGTCACCTCGCAGCCGCCGTCTCTTTAGTGAGAACAAACCGAGGTCCTTGAGTCTAGCCTCATAAGTTTTACCTGCCGGACCCTCAACCATCCTAGTCGCAAGGCGCTGGACTCTTTTAGGGCATGCTATATCCTTTTTTAAGTACGGTGCCCAGGATTGAACGCAGTACTCCAAGTGAGGCCGCACGACTACTTTGTATTAGTGAATGAAGATTGAAGGTTTTCGGCAAGATAACGCTGAGCGAAGTCTGAACAATTCTCTGCGAGCCTTGTTTGCAGCTTCGACACATGAGTAGCCCATTTAAAATCGCCTTTTATAGTAATGCCAAGATCCTTCACTTTCTGAGCAGCCGCTATTCTGATAGTTCCTTCTCCAACTTCTAGTTGGGTTGTCGCTAAATCAGTCGTCAGAAGACAAGTTGCAAGTCCCAGGTCTTTGTCCACTCGATTACTTTTTCTAAATCAGAGATAAGCGTATTTCTACTGTCGGTTCCTAGGATCCTAACATCATCAGCAAACAGGAAGCAGCGTGAACTCAAGCACGCTGCCAGGTCGTTTACAAAAATAAGAAAAAGTAATGGACCAAGCACCGAGCCTTGAGGCACTCCACTGAGAATCAGTGATTCCTGCGAGCACTCCCCTGCAATTCTAACATAGTTAGTGCGATTAGTTAAGAAGCTGTCTAACCATCGATGTAGGTCACCTGTGACGCCACACATACTTAGTTTGTGCAGAAGGTACCTATGGTTCACCGAGTCAAATGCCTTTTGAAAATCAAGATAGCAGACTTCGACTACTCTCCCTTCATCGAGGCGTAATGTCACTTCGTCCAGAAAGCTTAGAAGATTGGTTAGGCAGGACCTTCCTTTCCAGAATCCGTGCTGGGCATCGGATAGTAAGGAATTGGCTACCAAATGTTTACATACCTGGTGCCGAATGATTTTTTCCAAGCACTTGCAAAGAATGCTTGTCAGGCTTACTGGCATGTAGTTGCGTACATCCGAAATGGGACCCTTTTTGTATATGGCTATTACCGCCGCTCGTTTCCAAACAGTTCAGTTCAGTTGCACAGGACAGTAACTTGCTAACGAGAAAATCGAGCGTCCAGAATTTCTTTTGGTGAAAACCTGCGGATAAGCAACTACCACTGCCAAAGCGTTTTTCTTATTATGATTTGGATATCCTCGACAATCGCGGCGCCAAAGGATTATCCGGGTTGTCTTCAGGAAGCACCTCGTTATGAATGATGCTGGAAAAATAAAAAATAAATTTCTCTTCACCAGTACGGTGAGATGTCAGCCACAGAAGAGTTGTGTATTGAAAAAATAATTCTAGCATTTACTTACATACCAGACAACGCTAAAAATGGTGAACTACCTAATCTTGCATAGTTAAAGGACTTCCTTTTCTTCTTCAGTTTGCACGAGACATTAAGTGGCTAACAAGATAATCGAGCCTCCAGAATTTCATTCGGTGGAAAGCTGCAGAGAAGCACGCATCACTGCAAATATGTTATTTTGCTTCTGTCCGTTTGAAACCTTCTACGATCACGACGCCCAGAGATTGTAGTGATTTTATATTCTTTTTACATCTTTACATTTCGTGCATAAATTTTTCGGCATTGTGTAGTTACTCATTATTTGTTTTGTTTGCTTCATTCGAATTGATGCATTGATAATACACTTTTCGGCAGTCAATATAATTTCGTAGTCTCAGACTTTGACTTCTCCGGCGATTGCTAATATTTTGTGCGTTGATCGGTGCGGAAATTGTGAATAACGCATCCACCAACATTTTTATCGTCACCATCTTCTTCTTCTGAATCAAAAGCAGAAAGGATAAAATCCCGTTTAAGCTTCATCACAGCAATAAACATGGGTGACTTCTGATGACAAGACAAAGCCTGAGTGTTTAAGAACACCACTATATCACTCCCGGGATAAGGTCTATCCGTCTCAACAAATGCTGATCCAACGCGCTTTTAAATAGCTGTTCTGATGGTAGAGACAGGAGCCGTTTCGGTAGAGAATTCCAAGTGTTCACCATCCGCGTGTATAGCGTGCTCGCAGTACTCAGCTTTAGCCTTCTAGGCTTCTGCAACTTAAGGTCATGCCCACGGGTCCTCAACTCACCTACTAATTGGAAGTACCGGAGGACTTCGTCTCCATATTGAGCGACAAGAATACGGCGTGTCAGGAGCAGGTCAAATATTTCCCTTCGAATATCTAGGGGGTAAAATTTCAGTAAGCTTCTTCTATCCTCCTACGCGAATTGGTGCATTCCACGAACCATATTAGTCCCCCTCATTTGTACCCTTTCCATGGTGTCTGATTCGCCTTTAGACTGAGGAAATGCAACAGGTAGCCCATATTCCAAAGGAGGACGAACTGACGCAAAGAAAAGTGTCTGGAACAATTGCGGGGTAATGGTCGCTAATGAACGCCGAATCGCCCAGAGCATACTGGTAGCGCTGCCTATTCTCCGACAAGTGTAAGCATTCGACTTCAAGTAATCCATAACCAGAATCCCTAAGTCTTTTTCAACCGTCACCAACATAATAAGCTTACCTCCCAAAAATTATTCACCACCAGTGTCATCAGAGTATATGTGCATGACCACTGTCTTGTGCTCATTTATAGGTAGTGACCAGCGATGTGTCACATGACTAACTCATCAACAGCTTGTTGCAGTTGCTTTTGGCCATCGCAGGAACTGACAGAGGCCCACAGTTTAAGACTATCCGCGAATAAAAGACCATCGATGGCTACCGCGAATATCATTCACGCAAATTTTGAATAACAATGGGCGAAGGATAGATCAATGCGGCACTCAGGAGCCTGTTATCATCTCTAAAGAAAACCTCCATTCACCTCTGCAGGGTTTGACCGCCATGAGATGAATGCCTCGATCCACTTAAGTAGACAACCTCAAATATCTAAGCCCTCCAGCTGGACGATCAATCGGCGCTGGAGCACACGGTCGAACGCCATACTGAAGTCGATAAAAATGACATCGATCGCTTGACCAGAATCATTCAAAGCAGACCAACTTTCTCGCGCCAGGAGCAGATTAATTACGCACGAGCGATTTTTGTTGAATCCACGTTGTTGTGGAAACCAACGCCCACACCTCAAAAAAGTGCTCTATTTTCCGTTTGATCAACTTCTCTAAAATTTTGCCGATCACAGAAGTCAATGTGACCAGCTTGTAATTAGCGGGACTATCAGTATTCCCACTCTTCAACAGAGATTTTATAATACCCTGTTTCAATTCTTGTGGCAACACCCTTAATGTTACAGATTTTTTAAGCCCTTCTGACCAGCGGAACACACAACACTTCTCATAGTACTCGTTAAACCAACGGATGAATACCGTCTGTTCCTGGCGCAGACTGTGTCTAACTGCTCCAACAGGAGTGTAACGTTCTGTACATGTACATCAAGATCAGAGAGGACCTCACTGTCACAAGAGACAGAAGAGGGATCACTTTCTTCGAGACAGTACACCGAGGCATATTTCTCAACCATGGCTTCAGCTTTCAAACCATCCTCAGTAATGTTTAGCCCATTAGTATTCATCAAATTGGGGATATATAGCGACGCCTTTGTGCAGCGACGATTGAATGCGAATAGCCGTTTTGGCGCACAAGTAGACTCATCAACCAATCGCTGCTAATACGACATAGGTTTTCTGCGTTCCAATGCCGTGCGAAGGTTTTTAGCTTGCCGATAATTGTCATAGACAGTGGCGTTTTGCGGATTAAGAATATCGACCAGAGATTTTGACGTTTCCGCAAAAGTTTTCGGAGCACATGTCAAACCAAGGGGGACCTTCGGCCTTACGACGGCATGTAGACAACGGAAGAGTCACCTCAACAACAATCCAGATATTATTCCGGATCACTAGCTAATTGATCTAAAAACCAACCGAGAGATGAAGCAACATCCCGTAACCTACTCGCTTCGGCCTACCAGAATTTCCTTCTGGGAATCGGATCTGAAACCCAGCCAGTGTTGCGTTTCCAAATAAAACTCGAGGCAGCATTATCACTACAGCCTAATGGAGCTTCAACCCGAAGCTGATTAATATCGGACTGCGTTGGAGTGAATACCATGTCCAAAATGGACTCTCACCCAGTGGGGCTTTCTCTGGTCGGACAAGAAACGTACTGCACGAGGCCCACATCAACCACAGTGTCCAATAAATCCTACTCGGATGACTAAGAACCGTCCTCTAGCAAAGTCCAATCAATACTAGGAGCATTGAAATCACCAATAATCAAGCAGTTTGAGGATCTACCACACTGACAGATATGTGATATCAGAGTATCTGACTGAGCATTAGGAGAACAATAAACGACGCATATCGTGGCAAATAAAGCTGCAGTCCTTATACGGCACCATAAACTCTCAGCTGGAAGCGAACCAACACTGCGACGGAAATATGTTGTTGGATGTATAAGGCAATCCCATCACCGATTCTAGCGTCTGTTCGATCTGAGCGAAAGAGTATATATCCAGTTATGGCCAGCTCGGGATCATCCTGCTCAGGTAAGAGCTAAGTTTTAGTCATCGCAATGATCGCTGGAGGGTCCTGTCTAATCCTATCGAAGAGTGCGTTCCTCAAGCTCCTCGCATTAAAATATATCGCTTTTAAAAATCCAGATCTCTCTGAATGCCTATCGTCAGAGGCTTCAAAAGAACTGTTGTCCTCATCTGCGCAACTCGAAACTCCACAATGCGCAAGTTATTTTTACCTGTGGCTCTGCGCTGGCTAATTTGCTGGGTAGCTTTTCGCATTTTCACACGATCTTCCGGAGAGAGATCACGCAGGAGTCGATGTTCACTACCCTTCACCCGGTTAACCCTCATTTAGCAGTAAGGTCACTCGCTCAGGGGAGTCTAACACAATATTTAGCGGTCTGGGGCGGTTACCTGGAGCTAGCCTGAGGCCTAGACGAAACGCTGTGAGTACCGTTGCACCCTTTTCACCTTATTCGAGAAGGAGGACAAGAGCAGAGTTTACGAAATCTCGTTCTTGTTAAACCTTGTCTATCGCAATGCGCCTGTTTGCTCCGGCGCATTGTGAAGAATGATGCAGGATTTTCTACTTTCATCAGTGCTAAGGCATTGGATTTTATTCTTGATTGCTTTATCTAGCTGTGGTAAATCCTGGACCTCTTCGGGCTCAAGAATGTTCGTTGCACCGGCCAAACTAACTCAGTCTTTTGAACGGAGTAAATGCGAAGAGGCAACTTCCGCAAAAGTGCGTACATCTTGAGTTTGCAAGCAAACTTGCTGTACACAAGATTTGTGATGTTTATCCTCCTTCAAAGATGAGTCAGTATTTACAATCACCCATCATTACCTTTGGAGGTCTTAGCAGAAACCGTGTCAACTTGAAGCTGAGTATCTGTGATCTTAAAACTAGTTGGTGAGAGGCATATCTTATATATCGTGCGAATGATATCGCATGAATTTTTGTGAAGCAAACGATACATCTCCGACTTTATTCCACCACATCAAATAGGAATGCACATTAAACATATTTCACATTGAACAGCTTTAGCGTTATTCGCGACGTGTTTCGAACAAACCAGACAAGAATCCCCAGAGTGAGCAGCGGAGCCCCCATTCTCTTGAGGCTTCCTTGCTGTCGGTGCTGCATGATCTCTTTTTGCAGATTTACGAGTCGTAATCATATTCAAATCCGTTGAAAATAGTATAAAAGTTCTCGTAATAATCTTGAAATACCTCGGATATCCACAACAATACCAGAATATCGTGAGAAGCAAACGTACATGTCGACCCTGAGAATTCACAGAAGTTGGTTATATAATTATACACCTTGGATTTCATCTCTTAGAATTTCTTGTGTAGATTTATTTGACTATCAATGGAGTTCATCGGATTTTCGTTTGCCTTTTGCTCTCCTGGTGTTTAAGTGAGTTCATTCAATTTTTTGTATTTTGAGTGGTGCAGACTTTAAATCTGCCCACTGCAAAATTTTTGAGCGCGAAGTGATTCTGTTTACAAACCAATTCAACCTACCTATCATTGACCACACGGGGTTATTGAGTGTATAACTGAGTACTTTGTTTTGGATATGAAGGGTCAGCGTCACACGGTTTCTATTGATCGTCTACAACCAGCTTTCATTGAGCTTAGGCATCCCCCAACATCATGCGCCAATACCCCACAATCAGTACCGCAGTGAAATCCTCATGTGCCTACTTCCCCTCTATTCGCGCCAATCATCGAGTCTTTTCCAGCCCCGTTCGAATTAGAACCGGTAAAAATTTGCATTGGCCCAAACATCTGGCTAAATGTACGACCACGCGAACAATTTGAGCGTATGATATACTTTTTCAAGCCTAACTAACGCTATAGTGGCGGAGTATTTTAGTGTTACAATTTCCTTTTGCATCTTTCCTCTCTGTTCATAAGCTTTTCGGCCTTGTATATTTATTATTTATTGCATCGGTTGCTTCAATCAGTTTATTGCATATGAAAAAATACGCTTTTGACGGTGAAATTAATTTCAAATTTTTAGGGTTTATCTTCTTCTGTGATTGCGAAGTTTGTGTGCTTTGCTTCGTGCTCTATGTTTGGTTCTGATTTCTCATAAGCCACATGAAAATAAAAGACCGTGATGAGACGCGCCTTATTAATTTGTGTTAAGCTCAACTGTGAGAGCGATAGCCGTTATATAAAATCTGATGACCTCAACTACCATTTAAATAAGCACCACGTGCTGAGCACTAAGCGAGTCGTGCTAGAGCATCCATGTAGGTGGAATATGGTGATCTGTTCATTCCAGCGCTTATTTGTACGCAAGATCAATTAAATATGTGGAATTATCAGTTGACCATACCGTATGTGTTCCCTCTCTACAAACCGTTGGAGGAAAATGGATGCTAATCTGAAACCTTGTATAAACGATGCAGTTGTATGTGCCATCGGGACGAAGTTGCGTACATAATTAGACTCCGGCTCCGGAATTTTCTTCGAGGTTGACGCTTAAATATTTTTTTTAATGACTCGATCTAGCCACAAGGCATTGGGGTATTGAATAATTAGTTTTCTTTCCGATCCATTTGGAACCACTTTTTAAAATATTTTTTGCAAATAAGTATAACGCAAATACTGGCTGTATGTAGAAAGAATTTGCTCCAGTTTCCATCGAAATCTGCGGCATTATTATCTCAGGGCCGTGTTGACCTGATAAAAACACTACAAAAGGTAAATATAACATTTTCGCAACAACTAGAATGTGCCACGTTAGGTAAGTGTTGGCAAAGCTTTTGTTTACCATTCAATATTTTTGAAAATTGTTTTTCAAAATACTAGTAGCCTGTCTGAATGCCTCTGAAATTTTCACTGCAGCTTAATTGTACGATATTCTAATGTTCTTATCATTCTCAAATTTAATAATTTGGTAAGATTTATGGTTGGTCAATCAGGGCAAATCGCTATTTAGTCACAAACGATCAAACAGAACACCACTTTGCCACGAGTCTTCCTGTCCGGCCCAGACGACGTTGATTGACTTAGCGCCAATGTTGATGAGACCAAACAAGTGTTTCCAGTAGTCGCTCCTCTACCATGGATGCCATCTCAATTGTCAAACAACGGTCCATTACGTTAGCACAAGAATTTGCCGAACCTGATGAAGCTGCTCTATCCAGCACGCCAACATACGTGCGCTCCCTCGTCTGCATTGACCGAGGTCCAAACAGGATGTGTTTCAGAAGCACGGATAACCAGCGCTTCAGTATTCTAGGCTCATTTATGCAGCCTGAGGAATAACTGGGCTGAACGTTTTCATTGTGTGGCTAAGTTACACATAAGGATTATAGCGCTTTCTGAGACTTGGCTGTCTGCGATTGATGATGTGCCAATAAATATAAGCGACAACGTCTTGTCATAAGATGCTATAAACCTGGTGATGGGAGTGGCATTGACGTTAAAATCCTCTTGGAGTATGGTTTTGCAAAACATATCAGGACAGGTATATCCATAGCCATTGAAAACGTTGAACTTTTTACGTGTATCCACGTCCACGAATGGCTCCATAATAATGCGTTGCACCAGCATGTGAGTGATCATACGAGGTTTTGTTATGAACTCACTGCATCTACTTTTAACTTGGTATTGTCGTCCCAGCTGGAAGAGTTAGGTATTTAAAGTACCTTTCGCCGCTTGACAAAAGCGATCACCAAATGCTAAGCTTCGAAGCGTTACTGCGATTTCACAAAATTTTCGCTCGTCCTAGACTGGACTTGTAGAATTAGGAATACTAATTCAAAATCTTCCCTTTAGTTACCCAGCGATTCCAATGTAAGTTTAAAACTGGGATAGATTTTGTAATTATATAAAGGAGTTACAAGACAAGCACGCTCCGCTGCAGGTATCGAAGGCCTCCCTGGTGGAAGCCCCAAGTCTGTAGTTCTACCAGTGAACGGGATCGCCTATGGCAGCAAAATAAGCTATTCCTCACTTTTGGTTCTCCACCCCGCTAAAAACCGCTCGGAACGCTTTAGTTAAATCGCCGCATTTGCTCAAACAGCATTTTAGTTATATTTAGCTTGAAATAATAAATCCAAACCGAAAAGATTTTATAGTTAAGCAAAGTCAAATTGCAAATCCTAGAAAATGCATCGTAGATTTGAAACTGGAGGACGGAAAAGGAGCTGATACTGACCTGGATAAGGTGACTGCTTTCTAAAGGTTTTTCTGTAAAGATCAACGACGGGATAATTCTTCAAACCAAACGTCTGTGTTGCTCAGCATGCCACCTAGTGCCTCTTCATCAATGAGTTGTCCTTTAATGAGTCCGAGGTGTATGACGAACTTCATCTTGTTTGTGTCGACAAAGCTCGGGAATCGGATGGTATCAACTCAATTATGATTCAAGATTCAAGATTCAAGATTTATGGTTGAAAACGCAATTAACTTTACAAAAACCACAGGGTGGAAATATAGGTACAAATGTATATATATATATATTCATTCATTCATTCATTCAGTCCTCTCCGTGCCGGGTGGCACATGAGGCGAAGACGACTCCACGCCAGTGGTTCCGGTCTGTCGCTGCTTCCGTTGCCATCTGCACCATGAATACTTGTGCATGTAGTTCGCGTTCCAACGTTCTGCGCCAAGTTTCCTTGAGCCGTCCCCTTTTTCGTTTACCTTGCGGATGCCAGTGCATGGCTACCTTCGTATGAGAACTGGGATCCATCCTGCAGACATGACCGAACCACGGATCTGTTGTCATCATTTCCGTAGCAATGTAGGTTTTACGAGATAGGGTTGCTAGCCCTACGCCCAACCCTCCTCCTTTCTCAGACGGGCTTGAGACCGTCCTTGGCGGAGTTAAAAGGGCGTTTTGTTTTGTGTGTGTTTGTACCGCCAAAGCGAAAGATTTTGCACCGTGCTTACTGAAACATCGTGCATGCTCTTCGATTCATGTTTTCATCTGGGAGTGGTTCCTAGTGATTGGAAAGAAGCCATAGTTTTGCTGATACACATGTGCGTTTAAAGTTCCGCTCTTGGTAACCATAGACCTGTCAGACTGACTAACATTGTCTCAAAATTAATGGAAATCGATTGTGTGAAAATTCTGCTAGAACCTTTGTCAGCATTTTTAACTTAGTGATACTCAACATGGATTTCTCTAGGGAAGATCCTGCCTGATTAACTTTCTTACTTATTTGAATACTGCCACTAAAATGCTGGAGGAATTAAAGCTAGTCAAAGCACTCTACCTAAGTATTAGCAAGGCTTTCGATTCCATGTGTCACCGCCATCTAGAATCCAATCTAGCAGCAAATGGCATACGTTGCAATCTACTTGCTTAGATTAAAGCATTGCTTACAGTTATGACATACAAATTTCTGGTAAGATCTACGATATCTAGACACACCGAATTGCTCACTGGGGTCCCACAATGTTCTGGAAACGGTCCTCTTCTATTCCTGTTTTTAATTGATGACGTGTTTCGTGGCTTTAAGTGCCCATGCTTCATTTTCGCGCATGGTGTGAAATTAATCGTATGAACGGATTGAGATACCTCGATGAACGAACTTGAGCGGGTCATAAACTTGTCATACCCACTGAAACATAATAAGAGCCAAACTTTGTCAGCACTTGGTGATATGATTTCGGTTCAAGTGTCGGAAAATTCCCTCAGGTTTAACACTGCAGACCTTGTTAAGAAAGTGGGAGTACTGATTTTGGCTAACATTAAATGGGAAGACAAATGTGCCACTCCAGCTCAGCGTGCACGCGAGTTACGTTAGTAGTATCGGGCAAAAGACTTAATGTATTTCTACCGCTTTACATATCATTAGTTCGGTCGCATTTAGAATATTATGTCCAGGTGTTGTGCCCTAAATACGAAAAGGTTACCGTTAGACATGAAAGTGTACAACGTCTCGCAACTAGCATGATCCATGATTAGCGACACTGCACGCCTAAATTCTCTCGATCTTTTCTGAATTTGGCTACGTCGTTTCAGCAATGACTTAACTGAAACCTTTAAGATCCTGAGGAGTTTAAGAGGCTTCCTAATTTATGACTTATTTACGTTAATTTCTTAGCTGGGTACCTGGGTCCATTCACTTATTCTTGCTAAGAAGCGATGTCGGCTGGTCTACAGGAAACACATTTTCAGCCTTGAGATAATGCAAGGTAATTCAAGGTTTTTAATGGTCTAAAAAGCAACAAGCTTAACAACAACCATAGGATGGTAAAATTGAAAGTGAAGTGTATAAACAATATAAGAACATCGATTAAACAGTATATAAGTGTTCTGAAAACGAATATTGCATTAAAAATTCGTCTAATTTCGTTTCAAGGTCATGCGAGCTAGTGGCGTCAGCAACGGTTGGAGGTAAACTGTTCCAAGTAAAACAGACATGGACAGAGTAAAAATACCTTCTACAGTTCAGTCGGGAATGAGTTACAACCAGCACATATTCATGGGTCCGATAATTCCTCGTATCCCTTCGCGTGAATAAATCCTGTAAGGGATGGTTCGGGGTACGGAATATTTTGTAAAGTAGGATAAAGTCTCCTCTGATTTGTCTATAGTGAAAGTCGAACAGATTCAGTTGAGCTATCCTTTCTTTATATGGTTTTTTCGGATGCTGAGAACTAGTTTCGTTGGGCGGTGATAGATTCGCTGCATAAGTTCCACATCCCTCTTGAGCCACGGAGACCATGACTGGACACCGTATTCCATGACTGGTCTCAAGTATGTATTCATGATCCTTGGGAATATATTGAGCGAAAATTTCCCAAATACATGTTTGAGGAGATTTAGAACACGTGCTGCTTTTTAAAGGCACTGTTAGTTTGAAGTGATGTTTTTGAACCGGAGCCTTTCCAGACACCCAAATCTTTTTCTTCACTGCAATTTTCAAGGACATGCGAATCTATGTGATATGTGAACTCTACTCGATCCCTCAAATTTATGATCCTGCATTTGTTGAAGATAAACGGCAGTTTGTTCTTTAACGACCAGCTGTGAAGCGTATCAAGATCCTTTTTTAAATAGCAGACAGTCTTCTGGACTACGAATGCTGGGCCAAATCTTTATGTCGTCGGCAAATAACGAAATGTTACTTCGAAAAATTTCCGGTATTTCATTGACATAAACCAGAAAGAGGATTGGACCAAGGACTGAGCCTTGGGGAACTCCGCTAGTTGCTGCAATTGGTTTGGATAATGCATCATCAACACGTACCTGGTTAGTGACATTTGTTAGGTAGTCATTTAGCCCATTCAGCAACTTTCCAGTGATACCAAGACTTTCAAGCTTCTGCAGTAGTAGGGTATGGTCAAAACGATCGAATGCTTTAGAAATATCTAAGTAGCACGCGTGTATTACTTGTCCTTTATTTACCGATTATGTCCAATCATCTAGCGTTATCAGTAAATTAGACAAATAGGAATAATTTCGTCTGAATCCATGCTGGTTCCTCGAAAGCAACTGATTATTCTCGAAATGTTTCATTAGATCGTCAACAACGAGTCGCTTAAGTAATTTTGAAATCACTGGTAACATAGTAACGGGTCGGTAATTGGAAACATCGGAGCAATTTCCACCTATGTAAATTGGAGAAATTATTCCTCGTTTCCAATCTGTAGGAATCACTCCGCTTGCCAGTGTTTACTCAAACAAATAAGTGAGTGGTTTGTATAGCAAACTCGCAAATTGCTTCAATATTAGCGGGGTTATTCCGTCGGCCCCAGGAAACATTCCGGTTTTGAGATTAAATAAACCTTGGAAGACGCGTTTCTCTGGGACACTTATTTCACATAGGGCAACCGTGTTTGAAATTGTTGGATTTAGGCTGTTTATTGCATGTTCTATCGGGTTGAATACCGATGAATAAAACGTGGCTAAAGCATCAGCAGTTTCTGCTGCAGTTGTTGTTGGTCCAGCTGATGTGTTCACGGACGCTACCCCAGGTTTTACCTTAGCTTGATCGTTAACCATACGATATAGTATTTGGGGGTTTCGCTACATCATGCTTGATATCACTTCTTGGAAGCACAACTTGTCTTGGGTTTTGCCGATGGTGTCGCCAAGCAATGTTTCGTACCGTTAACCACTTACGAGTTCGGCTTCTTAATTTAAATTCAAAGTTTTTTCTTGAGTTCCTGAGGACAAATTCGGAGCTCACTTCGATTGAACTTTTGAGCTTAGATATTAGCCATATCCAAAAGTCATGTACGTTGCTGGTTTCCGGTTGGCAGTTAAACGTGTTTTTCAGAGCATCACTCAACGCCATAGTGTTGATCCGCCTAACTCTTTTACGGGCATCATTTGTTCTTACAGCTTCAAACAGATAGTCAAACTGGATGACGACGTGATCACTTAGTCCCAGTGGACTTTCATAAGCAACGTTATCAATGTCATGTTCATTGCTTGTCAGAACGAGATCTAAGAGTGGGGGTAAATCGTTTCCGCGGTATCGGGTATTACATGTAATGTGGTTATAAAGAGGAATATCGTCGAACAACTCACTGAATGCGCGCTCGAGGGAGTGTTCTGGGTAAATGGTACTGCTCTTGTAGATCCTCCTCCTCTGGTTTCACGAACATGACGAATAAGTGACATTCCTGGTAATTCAAGTTCACTATTTGTTTGCTGAGTCTGCAGCCACAGGGATGTTTGATCGTTTTGGGGTTGTACTGTTGCAACACAGTGATCTATCGTATCGGCTGAAATTGTTTCTGACACGTCAACATCTGATTGACTTGGTAGTGTTTCTATTGAACTTAGTGGTGCATCTATCTTTCCAATATGGTGTTTCGACGCACCTAGTCTAATTTCTCGCGGGATTATTCTGCGGCCATTTTCCCAACGAGTTTTGACCGTGTTCAACATATCATTACGCAAGAACGTTATTTTAAGGGGCTTAGGACCGATGCCCTCATAATTCGTAGATTTGGGGATGCGGAACGTGTCCGTCACAGCTACATCATGCAAACCAAGCATATCACTGAGGAATCTCCATTGTAACTGATCGTGTTTGCGCTGCACCGCTTTATCAGTTGCTTCATCAGCTTCTGGAACTCCCAAAAGGATTATACTTCGATCATCCCTCTGTTTCGTTTGGTTTTGTTGCTGGTCCTTTCGGACCCTTTCCCACCAGGGCACATCAGCAAAGATCCTTGCAGTGGTCTCTGAACGCTCCTTACGCAGGAGAAAAGCGGATAGTAAGATGTTTTCAAGATCCCTTTCAGAGTGAAACGTTGGTGAACTTCTGAAACATTATTACAGAAAAAACATATATCCTGCAGTTCCGTCTCGAATGTCACGCAGGGATTGGACCGCAACTCGGGTAAGTTATTTCCTGAATCCTATCCCTACTTGCTAAACATGCTAAGGTAAATCACATTTTTTAGCGTTATTCAGTTAAAATGTCAATGCGAGAGTTTTCTTTTTTATACACTATTTTACTTTAACTGAACTCTAAGCGTGATGTTGAAGAGAAACTATTTTATTTTTCCAGCGACGGTTATAAGGCTCTTGAAAATCTGGTTAATCTCTTGGCGTCGTGATTATCGAAGATTTTAAATGGACAATAAAACGTTTTGGCAGTTAAGGGTGATGATTTGCAGCTTCCCGCCTAAATAAATTCTGGACGCTCGATTGGATCGTTAGACACATACTGTGTTGTGTAAACTGAAATGAACTGAACTAATATTTATGATGAAGAGAATTGTAGAAACCAATTTTTTGTGAGACACATCTGAGCCTCCACGCGGGTCATTTGAATCAGAAGTGCTCTAAATTAATCTGTTTGGGATTTTATTGTGAGTGGCAATCTCAAACTTTCCCTTTAAACTTCAGCGTTTCTCCTGTATTCGTTATTCTTATTTACAATTCCTGCGTTTAAATAAATTTCATTTCCTGAAAATTCGTTTCATCGAATAAAGCTTTCTTCTTCTACTTCTTCACTCTCTTTCAAAGAAGCCTTCAAAATATTAAATTCCCCACAACATCGTTTAAATCATTTATTCATGTACCATGAGTTGCAAGTTGAGTCAAGGTCATATTTTCTTGCACGCTTAATTTATTTTATATTAGTTTAAGAAATATGCTACTTACCAATTCCCAACCTTCCAAAAATGTATAGCATACATCTGGCAAAATCAAACGTCAATCTTGCCGAAATTACACGCCAACATTTGTCGCAACGGAAACTGCTCCAAAGCCGCCTCTGAAGTAACTTATTGTAGCAGTTGCTTCACATGGTTCCACTCGCGTTGTACCAGGATATCAACGTCAAAATTGAAAGGGCATCGACATGATTTTGCGTACAGTGTTCCAAAAAACCGATTATCCGCTCTTTGCTGACTGTGCTCGATCAGCTGAAAGAGATCATCTCGTCACTCGAAGCACGCGTAAAACTACTTTAAACGGAGTTCGCGACCTGCTCAACACCACCTCATTCTTCTAAGAACAATATCCGCCTCAATATTGCCACCAAACTTGGCTACTCCAGAGGGATTGCTGCGTTACCTCGTGTGCAAATTGATCCCCATATCTCGAAGCCACAATAAGTCCCATCGATGGATGCAACACAGCCTCCTGCCTAATCAACAGAAAAGCCCTATGCAGAATTCTTGGGATGTTAGAATGACATTAATCTGCACAAATCCAAGTCGCCGTGTTTCAAAGGACATCTTTCTGAAGACTTTGCGCAATGGTATCAAATTTGCCGTAATCTTTAAGTTTCCTCGGGAGAACCCAAACTTCTCCGTGTCACACTAAATTCCCCTGAAGCAGCTGAAACCGTGCTTCTCTCCACCGGCACACATCTCAACTCCCTCAGTCCGCATCTCCACGTACCTACTATGGGTAGCTCATGCAATCCAAGAAAAAACATTCTGTGACTGGAATTATGACAGTGACAAACTAAGCGTATATGTACACGGCATTCCCGAGCTCTCCGACGTTGACGAACGCAAAAGCAACATTCACGAATGTGAGCAATGACGCTTCATACAACAACAAACTGACATAACGGGCAAACTCACAACATCGCTAAACGCCTACCAAAGTCACCTAACTACAAAGGCAGTGTCTCGCGAATAACCTGAATAACATTCCAGTCCGAAAGTATAATGACGCTGGTGCTCGACTGTTGGTATGTGAACCGATGGAAAGCTCCTTCAGAAATTCGCCTTCGATCGTCTATCTATACCAATTGGATTAGATCTGAGCCGAAATCTACCGACCCACTAACCGAGGTCGTTCAGCCGGAATTATATGAAGCAGCCGCAACAAAAAAACACCCCAGCCTATCATTTCCGGATCGGTTTCTAGATGGTACACCGCACGACACCCAACTCCACCGCGATACACTGTCCTTTTGCTATACGAACAACCGAGGATTCATTAACAAATTCTTCGAATTACAACAGCTTCATTCAAAAAATAGATCTCATTGCCATCACAGAAACCTAGTTGATCCCAAAAATTTTGAATACAGAACTAATGCTCCCAAACATGCTGTCATTTCGCATTGATTGTGAGATTAGGGGTGAAGGTGTCCAATTGTATTACAATCAAGCACTACGCTGTGAAACGATCCAAGAGACCGATATATCTGTCCCAAACACTCTGTGGTGTTGAGTTTCCTTGCAGCGTGACTATGTGGCCTTGTTGGGTGTGATCTACCGCCCTCCAGATGCAGAATCCAGTACAGACTCTTCTTTGATGGCTGCCACCCGACTCGGACTTTCTCAACACTTCACCCATGTCCTCATAATAAGAGACTTCAACTCTCCGGGTGTATCGTCAGGCTCCTTCACCCATTAGTTTAGGCGTGACTTTTAGAATTGATTGGTACCTATCCGCTGTACAGCCATGTCAAGTAACCAACACGATTATGCGGCCACCAGGTCCGTCCACCCTCGATCTGATACTCACGAACGAAGAACTGATGATCGAAAACATGCCGATTGAACCACCACTGGGCCATGGTGATAATGTCATGCTGATAGTTGACTACATCTGCTATTCTCATTATGCGAAGATACCGGACTCCATTACTCTGAGGATTACGAAATACACGCTACTGCGTGAGCTTGTTGCCGTGAACACGTGTGACCTGCTACATAATTGATACTGCTTGGAGTTTTTGTTACAAGATGGCACATATTACTTGACCTATCGTCGACGATAAAGGCAATGCGAACAAAACACGACCGACCGAAAATTAGAAGCCGAATCAGAAAAATGATTGCACAAAGGAATCTTGCATGGCATACATTCTCTCGATGCCCAACCCCACAGAACTGGGAATTCTACATATTATTGCGAAACCAGTGTACATCTCTCAAAAGTGATGATCGATTCCTTTATTAACACCAACTAATCTTGAGATTTCTAGGCAACCCTAATCTGTTATATAAGGAGATCAACGCTTGGGGAAAATTGAAAACAGGTATCCCTTTGCTCAAGACACCCTCGGGTCTATCTACATCACCTGAAGAAGCAGCCAGCATTTCGAGCGTGCTGTACGCTCCCATTTTCGTGCTGCCCCACAGTCAGTAGTCATACTAGCACCACTGTCTCCTGTGCCTTCATTGAGCTTAATCATCTTTAGCCGCGACGTTGTCTACCACAAATTGATCCACCTGCTGCAGAATAGCTCCTTGGGTATAGGCCAAATACACTCAAAAGCCTTGATTGTAGTCGCAGCATATATCTCCAAAGAACCGGCGTTATATTTCTAGCGTTCACTTGACTCAGCCGAAGTCCCACAAGCTTGGAAACAAGGCTTGATCAATCCGGTATTTAAAGTGGGCGACCGCACCTTACCAGCTAATTACCGCCCGGTGACCTTGCTGCCTGTTATCTAAAAGGTCATGGAAATACCATAGCCGACACCGTCACACGACACCTCGAAGATAATCACACCCTTGCTCATGAACAGCATGGTTTCCGGTTAGGGCATTCCTGCCTATCCAACCTCCTGTTGGCCAGGGACGATTGGACAATAATCCAGTGTCCTTGATATGTCACTGAGTCAGATTTGAATAAAATTGATGCTCCAATCGATACATGGAAATATATAGCCTGCGAGCGTTATATAGTCCCTTCGTTTCATCAGTCGGCTCCTATAAACACAAGCGGAAATATGATGCAATAGAACGTTCGAAAAATCCACAGGAATGAGAATAAATTGTTCGAGAATACAAGTTAATATATTTGATCATTAGATTCACTTTCGTAGATCTGGTATTTATAATCTATTACCGAAATCGGAATAGGATATTTGGATTTCAACAATGATTCAAATAAATGGTATCAACTCACATATTCATATTGTTATTATATCAGCAACTCGCTTATTTAATTTTGTCCATCTTTATTACAATTCAAATGGTCTGACACGCCCATGACAACCAACACCCGTCGTTCCCATTATGCACCTTCCCACGATTATGGTGTACCTCAAACGTTCGCTCTGTTGTTACCATATAAATAAAAACCATGTCCATGCTCCCGGGATTTCATGACGATGTTTTGGATATTAGGGGCGTAAGAAAATCAGCCATGACTAAAAAATGAACTAAGAAACTGAAGATCGGCGCGGCTGTCAACAATAGACCAGACACTAGTATGTTAGCAGAAAGAGATTACACATTTTTGGAAAAGAAGGGGCTGTGATGAGTATCGACTGCATGGAGCAGCAGAACCAAACAGCAGCGGGAGCAAACGAATTTGAACTCTAAATCTAAGGTGCAGAACTGGAACTATTACGCTGGTCAGCGTTTATGCACCGAAGATTTCTTCGACTCAAGCTGAAAAAGACGATTTTTATCATAACCACATAATAGTCATCAAAATCCTGACTCTATAATACTGTGGAGTGGTATGGGTGATTTCAATACCAGAGTTGGTTCAAATTACGGGGCTTGGAAAAATTGTTTCTAATAGTTCGGTGTAGGTAAAACCAATGAGAATTGACAACGTCTTTCATAGCTGTGCACACAGTTTAGTCTTTGTGCCAGCAAGACATTCTTTCAAAAAAACCATCGCATGAATTCTCTTGGAAACATCCTAGAGCTAAGCGTTAGCATCAGCATGATGTAATTCTTGTTAGGCGCACTAATTTTGTAAGCATACTCCTCAACAGATCATATCAAAGCACAGACGGCGACACTGATCAAACGCTGGTTTGTGCAAAACGAAGCTTCCCCAGTCGAGATTTCATCGCACCAAATTTTCTGCTGACCCAAGGATAGACGTCACTCGCATATGCGAACCTCATCAGCTGCGCGATTAGCAAAATTCTTCATGAACAGTTTGAACAAAACAACCCCATCCGATTCGGCTTCAGAAAACTGGGCATCGGTTAAAAGCTGCATATGCCGAGTCACACTTTCCACTCACGATTCGAAGAAAGCACGAACGAGCAACTGGTTCAAAGCAAGAGCTTCTGAGATGACTGCTGTGTTGAATGAGAAACGGTCAGCATTATTGACGTTCAAAGGTATGCTAACAGCTGAAAACTTACGACTCCTTAGGGCAGCGGAATATAAGGTCCAACAGACTGCAGGACGATGTGCAAATGACTATTGGACTGCAATCAGCCTCAGTATTCAAAAGCGGCCGATACTGGAAATTTTCACGGGATTTATGATTGGATCAAGAGAGCCATTGTTCCAAACAATCTTAAAACGGCTCCTATTAAGTCTGTATCTGGTAACCCGATTATCGACAAAACTCATCTCTACGGCCAGTAGGGTTTTTCCGCATGTATTTGAAAATGTCGAGCGGTTGCCGACCCTTGATTATCTAGATACTCCTCCTACTCTTGATGAGCTCAATAGGGCAATCGACCACTTAACGAGTGAGAATGCCCCTGGTGACGACAAAATTCCACCTGAGCCCATCAAATGCTGTAGAGCAGCATTATTACAACCTCTTCACCATTTGCTTCTTCAGCGCTGGCAGGAGGAGTGTGTCCCACAAGAGATGCGAGACATTAATATCATGCCGCTGTATAAAAATAAAGGTGATAGAGGCGACTGCAACAGTTACAGAGGAATCGATCTTCTGTATGTTGTAGGCAAATTGTTTGCTAATGTCTTACAATTTTTAGCTGATAGAATTTACTCCGAATCTCAATGTGGCTTCCTCACCGAAAGATTAACCGTTGGCATTATTTTATCACCGAAACAACTCTAAGAATAGTGTCGGGAACAGCGTGCCGTTATACGCTGTTTTTAGCGATTTAACAAAGGCGTTCGTGTTCGTCAGCAGATAGGTTCGTTTCAGAATGCTTGATCTTATAGACTGCCCCATTAAGATTGTTCAAACTAGTTATTTCGTTCCAATCTGTAATGAATGGTCAAGATTATTTTAATGGTTTCCATCCAGAAGCCTTTGAAATTCGCCGAAGCGTCAAACAAGGATGTGTTCTTGTTTCCACGTTTTTCAGTATTTTATTTGCTCTGCTTCTGAAGCACGGTTTTAGGGCGCGAACAGAAAGTATTTACCTACGCACGCGGAGTGCATTTCGCTGAGGTGTCAGGATGGATTCGGTCAACATATGCTTGTCAAGTTCAGCTTTGAACCCGTTAAGGCTCGATGAAAAAATTGTGTGAAGACAGAGAGTCCCATATAAAACCTATTCGGATAGTAAAGAAGAACCTTTAACATTCTGATCTAGAGCGTGGAATGGTTAATTTGTGGCCAAGAAACTTGTTATCATTGGCTTCTTGCCGATGAAACAGGTTCAAGTGCGTGATTCACTGTATTCTGAATGTTAAACAGCAGGATCAAATCACATTTGATACGGCGGTACGGAAAGTCAAATAAGTTCAGAGTTGCGATCCCCGCCTCGTAGTTTTATAGTCCGGTCACCATTTTTTATCGCATGGTGGTATACACTTGGCAGAAAAGCCATGTCGTTCTGTAACCATGGGGACCATGCTTGAACAGCGCAATGCATGGCGGGTCGGATACAAGTGATAATTATCCGTGGACGTACCTGCTTTGTGAAACTACCAAATATCCTTCTGAGCAATGTGAAGGTTTGACAGGACATTTGTGTACCACAGAACAATGCCATGAAGACTTCAGGTTACTGCTAATACACACACCCAGGTCTTTCTCTTCCGTAACCCATGGAAGTTGCTGAGATACCAGAGATTATGTGAATTCGAAGGATTTACGTTTAACATTTTACATTTTTGGATGTTTAATGGTAGACAGTTTCGTATGGACCACGTATGAAGTGCATCGAGAGCATTTTTAGAAGTTGGCAATCTTCAAAGCTGCGCACGCTAGCTCAAACATTGATCACATCCGTAAATAAAATGACTTTAATGCCTTATATTTCAGATATATCGTTCGCGTACACCAAAAGGAGCATCAAGCTATCAATTTTGAATGTTAAGTATTATACGTTGTGTTTTGTTTAAATTTGAGCTCTCTTCGATATCAGACTAACACAAGCCGAAAGGTAATGTAAGGGTAGTAAGTATGTAAGCACATAACAGTCATTCTCTTCTTTCCGCAACTAGCCAGTTTCTGGTGATATAATAAACGGAAACTGTATGTTCTAAAGTCTGAACTGCAAAGTTTAATGAAAAATGATCGGGATAACTTGCTCGTGTTGAGCTAATGGATAGAAAACGTTTCAGCCATCCCGTCGCAAGATAAAACCGCAAACCCTTCGATGTATCAATGTTGAATAACCTTTGGCAACCATGATTACACATGGCAGTCATCGGTACCCCAACACTAGCTGGAGTAGTAGCGATCATTGCTGATGATATGTTTGAATTTGGCATATCCACACCATTTTTTCTGTACAGTTGTTTCACAACCATAATCAAGAGAGAGCTTGCGGCATTAAAATTGCGTTTTATATAGATGGGTTTTTAAATTCATATTGTATCCCATTCTAAGGATCGCACTAAGTGACAAGTTATCCAAAGACTCAGTAGACAAAGGCACAAAACCGCCTGGCTATTAACTTTGCTACTATCATCAGCATTCTATAGAAATTACCGTTTGCTGCACATGATCCTGCAGTTTCCTGATAGCTCTAAACGATCAGGGAAACGATAACATCACCCAGCGAAAGTTGTCACATTTCTAGCTTAAGCCTTGACTTCGTGGTTATAGTCAAATAACCTTCACTTAGGAAGACATCTCCAAGACGGAATTCAAAACATTATTTGGTGCTATGTACTATATGCCAGCTTGTCAAATGGCGAATATGTCTAATAATTTTATGACAATTTTTGGCAGTTTCTTTAATACATTGTTAAACTTACCCCTGGTAAGTAAATATTTAATGTCGTATCATTTAATTCACTTAGATATCATGGGGATTATATCACAAACATGCCTTCTGAGCATACACTTTCCGCTATCTTCAAGTAATTATGTATTGAGCTGCTGCATTTCAACGATTTTGTGAGCTGATGAAACAATACAGATGCTTCGCTGGGCAGTCTAAAAGACTAGGACAGCAACTGTTTAATTTGATACGGATATACAATGGACAAGAAGGAAATAACTTCGTTCGAGCGTTTCAAGGTCACACCTTTCAAGAAGACTTTGTTTACGTCTTTCACTTGACCAATGCGCTTGCTTTACTGTCACGACTGACGCATCTAAATAAAGCTAATTGGACTAGCTAAAACAATAGGATATAGATGACAGTGCTAACCAGATCCCTTTCACTTCTACATCAACTTCATCCCTGTCAGACTAGATACAGAACATTTAATCAAGAACTGTCATTTAAAGACAATTTGATTTGTTCAAAGATTTAATTGAAGGTCGCAACATCACGGTATATACCAATTACAGTTCGCAGACATCCCATTTGTTGCATCATAGGATGCTCATTTTTTCGTCTGAGATTAGTCACTTTAGTTATATCTGCAGATTGGCTAGTGACAGTCACTATATTTACGACTCATCGAACACTGTTGCTGATTCTGCAGTTATAGTTCAATTAAATGCAATAAACCTGTCGGAATCTACTTTGAAGTTTTCGAAAGTTCGCAGCTAAACGATTAAGTACTAAGTCAATAAAACGTCACGTCACAATAGGGTGAAATCCCTCGTATTTCTATTATCAATTTCAACTACTTTCTTGTTGTTAATATTATCAAGGCTTGAATTTCGTTACCGACGATTGTCAACTATGAGCTCTTGGATTACATGTAGAACATCACCCATCGGTACAACGCAAAAGAATAAAACGCCGAAAAGAGCGATGACAAAAATTTAAAACCTGCGACCATTCCAACTTTGGAGGAATCGCATAAGTACAGTTCAAATGATGATATTCCCGGGTAAAAAACAGATCTAGATCTCAACCGCTATTGACCGATACACAATTGGTCAAGGTCGATAAACCAAGTTCAACATGTGTGTAGTGAACCGATTTCCACGGAATCGACTGGCAAATGAGATAAGAGGCAGCCGACAGCAACATGTTGATGATATTTTTGTAGTGACCATATCTACCGCTAAAAGTTCGATGCGTGCTTTCTCGATAATAAAAGCTTTGACCACTAAGCGTTCTTCATTTTTCGGGATTTGTTGGCGTACATGTTCGACATTGGGAAATCTGAGCTC
This sequence comes from Atriophallophorus winterbourni, assembly GCA_013407085.1. NCBI lineage: Eukaryota > Metazoa > Platyhelminthes > Trematoda > Plagiorchiida > Microphallidae > Atriophallophorus > Atriophallophorus winterbourni. Next base: position 97,073 of record JACCGJ010010422.1, on the reverse strand, counting down.
AGTCGTAAATTATGATGCGATCGACAAGCGGACGGAAAACGCGTGAGTTGACATTGCTAATGGGGTATTGATTACCTGTGTATTCAACGTAATATACACAATGACAGGAAACCTGCTTCGACCTTGATTGAGCTAACGCGATTTTCCCCTCTTTTCCCTTCCGAAATATGTCTACCATTAGAGTTCGTCAAATTGTTCTTTCTAATTTTTGATATACAATATTAGAATGCATCCAATCTTAATGACATTTTAAAGTTACAAACACCTGGAACCCAAATAACAATCGCTGTTATATTTTTTATATGCCTTGAGACTTCAAGCGAAGCATCAATCATTGTCAAAAATATAGTTCCTACGGTTTAATTGCACGTTACTGATTGCTGAAAGGGCGTTTACCTTGGTCATTATTGTGAATAAGCACTTTCTTGCGGTTTTTCGTATACTTTAATAGGTGTTACAGGCTTGAATGATGGATTTTTAGCTGTCATCATTTTGAAACTTGTGCAAAAGCTTTCATACATCACTGGATGAAGGAATTTGCTTTACTAGCTACTATTGCTCCTGAGAAAGTGTCGTAATTTCGGGAGCTAAACTACACTCGAAAAATCAATCACATTAAGCCTACAGTTTATCATTATTTTATTAACAGCTTTGTCGCGAAATTTCTCTCTCAAAAGTTAGCCACAATAAAGACTAATCGAAACCCAGCACTATGAACAAAGACTTTGCAATTAGTGCGTTTTTATTATTGGTAACATCGTCAAAAATGCCCTCGTTTATTCTGCTTTCGAGCTGGGTCCCGTCAGTACTCTCAACCTGCCTCATAATTGTTGGCTGTTCCTAAATAAAACTCTTTACGAGTTATCCACTAATCAACATGCCGAACATCCCACATTTCAAGAGACATATCTACATACATCTTCGTATTTACGTTCCCTGACCATTTATTTCGCCGACTCCGTACAAATTCTTCAGTAAGCTCAAAAATATTTCGTAATCGATTTAAGTGGAGCACGAGATACCGATAACATAGATCACCAGGAAGTAGCTTTCGTGCCATCAAACGGCCACCCTCCTAATCGCATTCGAGAAACTCCTGATAATTAGCAAACCTGAGGTCAAAGTCCATTTACCCAAAATGCTTTGATTTGTGCCCATTCACCATATTTCATTTATACTTAAACACACATTCCATTTTCAACTTATTTAAAACAATCCCTTACACAAATATATACTGGTCGTACTGTTGGTCAGCGCGAAACATTAGGAAATTTGACTCGCAGATATCTATTTTGAGCGTTCTTATATTCTAACCTTTGCTTTAACAGAATTACCATGGAAATGTATCTATTTATTTCGTCTGTGTTGAGCAATGTATACTTTTAAACGTGTACGCTGCTTCTTGAACAGGAATCATTCTTTTGCGTAAAATTACAATTCACACAGTCTTTGTGATAGTATTAGGGGAGAAGATAATGAGGGATTACGATGGGTCAATTGACACCAAAACGCACATTCTGTTTTAACATGTTTTACGTTGTTCACAGGCTTCAGAACGCTCGAAGCAACATGAGCTACGTCAACCTTCGCGTTCACACGTATTTGACTATTACGTCCTGATTCACCCATGTGATCGAGCTTTTATAACTTAAAACACGTTAATCTACGAATCCCACAACACAAGAGAACGTCAATCGGTCAAACGCGATTAGTACACACAGTACATGGATAAGAATGGATACCCAAGAAGCTTCGTACTATGAAACAAGGTCTACTGCACCCAACAAAGCAACGATGCTGAAACCAGAGTCAGATGTGCTCTTCCGTATGTTTAGAATATATCAGAAATAGCGCACAAACAAACGTCATCATTACGTAATCACTTCAACAATACAAAAGGTAACATGACAATCAAAGAACAACCAAACATTGTCGAGAGATTACGCGCAGAAATTACGAGAAATACTACATTGGACAAACCGGTCGCAAGCTGAGCTGACTACATGAACACCGTAAAACCGTACGAAGACACGAACCAAGGTCATTGATTTCAATGCATGTTAATAAATTCAGGCACCAATTCGATTTGGAGAACGTGAAGATATCAGCAAAAAACAACCGACGTGCGCGAGAATTCATCAGAGCATTGCACTCAACAACGACCTCAATTAACCAGCAACTTCAATTGGTTGCAACTTAAGGATCAATGAAAGCACGATGGCGAAGAATGCAAAATGTGAATTCGACCAATAACCGAAAATGATGGCGAACGGTCAGGTGGACCTTATAAAAAACAAAGATTACCAATTACATTTCACTTCGAAAGAACTTTTACTGATGATATCATCTAGCTTGATGACGAAACGACCAACTTCATCTAGAGTGTCGGGAACAGTTTATGCCATTATACGCTCTTTCTATTGATTTGACGACGACATTCGACTACGTCAGCAGGGAGGGTTTTTTCAATATGTTTGATCTGACAGGCTGTCCCCCAAGACTGCTCAATCTTGTTATTTCTTTCTTCTCAGGCATGAAGGACTCAGTCCATTTTAACGGTTCCATCTCAGATGCGTTTGAAATTCGCCGAGGCGTCAAAAAAGGGTGTGTTCTTGCTCACACGCTGTTCGGCATATTTTGAAGCACGCTTTCAGGACGAGGACAGAAGGCATTTACATACGCACGCGAAGTGATGGCAAGCTTTTCAACCTAAACCGGTTGAGAGCACAAACCAAGGCACGAAATGTGCTTATCCGTGACCTGCTGTTTGCCGACGATGCAGCCTTTATTGCTCACTCCCAAGAGCACCTTCAGTCTCCAATGGACTGTTTTTCGTCGGCATGCAAAGACTTTGGGCTAACAATCAGCATGTGCAAGACCAAAGTCCTTGGTCAAGGGACTGTATCGCCTCCCATCATAACTGTTGGAAACTGTCAGCTTGATTCAGTAAATCAGTTCACATACCTTGATTCAACCATTGCGGATAACCTCTCGCTAGACACGGAGATTGATAAGCGGATTGGCAGAGCAGCTGTTATTCTGTCCTGTTTGAACTCTCGTGTTTGGGGTAACCGCAAGCTGACTGTAAAGACGAAGATGATGGTGTACAGCGCGTGCGTACTAAATGTTTTACTGTACGGCAGTGAAACCGGGACCACCCACGCAAGACACGAACGGAAGCTGAATGCTTTCCATCTACGAAGCATCCGTCGTATCTTGAACATATCGTGGATGGACAGAGTGACTAATGCTGAAGTGCTTTCAAAAGCTGGTCTACAGAGCATGTTCACTCTATTGCGACAGCGCCGCCTGCGCTGGCTTGGTCATGTCTATAGAATGGAAAATGGTCGTATTCCGAAAGATCTACTCTATGGTGAGTTGCAACTAGGAAGTAGACCATTGGGCAGACCACACTTGCGGTACAAAGACGTTTGCAAAAGAGATATGAAAGCTCTTGGCATTGACCCGGCGAGTTGGGAAGAACTTGCTCTTGACCGCTCACATTGGAGGCATTGTGTAAAGCTGGAGATGGAGCGGATACAGTTTTCAAAACTTTCAGCTCAGGTACCCTATTGTAGTTCATAGTTGTTCTCCGAGTTTCGTCATCAAACTAGATGACATCATCAGCGAAACTTCTTTCGAAGCAACTGTGCGGTGGTGATCATTCGAATTTATCTGCTGCGTTTCGACCTCATCTACTGTGATTGGCTATAATCCTTGCATGTAGTCGTTGTCGTGTTCTCATTGGTCCGTAGATCCCATCCACTTGAATGTGTTCATTGTTTGATTGTGGTGTCGAATACCACGCTTCGAGGAACTCTCGAACGTGACGAGTTCTGCCTTTGGCGATGATTTCTGTTCTTTATCAATTGAATTCGTGACCTTCTCGATCCATGTGTGCCGATATTACTGATTTGTGGTCGTGTCGTCGTGTAGCCAGTTTGTGTTCATGTATCCTGGTTTCCAGGCTTCTTCCAGTCTGTCCGATATAATATTTCTCACAATCGGAACAAGGGATTCTGTACACGACATTGTTTCTTTCCTCCTTAGCCAGCTTGTTCTTGACCTTGACTATTTTGCTTCTCGGTGTCGAAGCTGGCTTGTGTGCTACACTAATTCCGAGTGGGCATAGTATTCATCTAGTTTGATGACGAAACGTCCGCAATCAACCATACCAGCTCGGAGAACAACTATGAACAACAGATCGGATACAGCTCTTGGCTACTGAACGCAGATCACGCCGACGGCGTGCAACTGACGCTTTACAACCGAGTTATGACTATCGTTGCAATTGCTGCGGGAGAGATTGTTCCTACCTAATCGAACTATTTATTCATTCAAAAAGCTGTAAAACATGAAAATTTATGCGATTGTGATGTACATTCATGGTCGACATCGACCGAAGGAGACAAACAACAACCGGTACTCTTTAAGCTCTCACCAAGCACGGCTCGTTTGACCGACATTCACGAATTGTATATCGTTCGATAGTGACAATCTCTGCATCTTTCTTATTATGTTGTCACTCAACCCGTTCTCATGCCATGCGTCCCATGTCTGAATTATTGGAGGCTGACATTTGTTGTCGTCAATCGTTTGTGTCGGAGGGTGGTGTTCTGCATATTGTTCAGAAGCTCGTGATTAGCACTCCTGGTGTTCCAACGTCTGGCTACCAATTTTCGTATGTTGTTGATTGTTTGCTTTACAAAACCGATCCATATTTTTGTCGTGATTTATCGAATTTACCTCAGTTATCTCCATGATAATACTTTTTCATAAAACCAATCCTGCAGCCGGAAATATCTTTCCGCAATTACAGAGCAAAATCGTCCTTATCGACAAATTTATCACTGAGCGACAAAGTTAGTGTCGGGTACTTGCAATGTTCCTTACACCAAAAGAATGCGACGTCTGGGTCTACGTGAATTTACCCAAAGGAAGATATGGAGCGTTTTTTCATACTTTTTAGATTGTCTTCTGATGGACACCCACCAAGACACTAAGAGTGAGGCGAGAAAGTTACACGCGTACATATCCTATCTTTCTACATCCAAATTTGTCCGTTCTTGCGAATTTTTTTCGGAATTGCCTAACTCAACTTGTGGTGTGAATCTCCATGCCTTGCGATATTTAAAGCGATATTGGACCTACTTATTCAAGCGAAAATCATTCGTGAGCCGTACACTTGATATACTTTTTATATTGTCTTGATCATTTTCATTCATCGGGTAATCTTTTGGTGTTACGAAATATATTCTTGAATCCTAGAGTTTATTTACTGACCGGTAATTCAGAGCGAATCTATTTCCTTTTTAACTTTAGATTTACTGTGAGTGGCTTCCATCTTGTTTTTATAGAATAAGTGTTATTTGCACATTATATAGTCTACTACACATTTCATTTCTAGTCTTTACCCGTGGGCTCTTTTCAAGCTAAGACAGAAAGGTCAGGTTTAGTAAGCCTTAGAAGAAAAGGAAAATTGTAAACAAACTTGTGTTTGTATGTCTAGGTTAAATGAAATTTCTACAGTGCATGCAAATACTGTCATCGTCAACAGGTCACTCTCGCATTAGTACAAATTCAAGATTCAAGAATTTGTGGTCTGAAACGTGGCCGGAGTACCCTGGCTGCAAGTTCTGATTTATGTTGAACATACGGTATAGTGTATCTGGTTCGGTTTTATCTTCGGTTTCTATGTTGGGGTCGGTTGAACATTTTGAGTATACATTATTCTTGAAACATTTGAACAGATATACTTCTTCTCAACTTACCAGTTCATCTGTGCTGCAGTTAATTGCTGCTCTTAAGAATAGCCATCTTCAGGATTCAAGAATTTATGGTCTCAAAAAGCACGTAGCTTCACAAATACTATATCATAGTAAATATTCCTTCATTAAAAAGAAATAACAAATAAGCAAGTAATGTCAAATGTAGTCCACTTGAATACTTAACATGAGTCAATACGTAGCTGTCATCAAACCGTTATGCAACAAATAAGTGCCGGTGTCACATCAGAGGGTGTCTTCTGATTCAAGGTTGAGATCGTGAATCTTCACACACTCAGGACGTTCGTGACAGTACACAGCCACACCACGACCTTTTTAGTTGATCGTTCCGTAATAGTATCATGTTGGGGATCGGCAGTTCGCTTTCAGTCAAACAAGATTGAAACCAGGTTTTAGTAACAACGACGAGTTCGAGTAAGTATCGTTTGTACAGCTCGGTTAGTTAAGCCAATTTATTGAACAAACTGTGAGTATTCGTATAGTGACATTTGAGTGAGGTTTTAGAATGTAACAATTAGTCAGTAACGGAAGCAATACTCATCAGGTGAGAAACTCAGCGCAAAATCGATGTCAAATTATATCATATTTAACTATGTCGATTTTTTGGAATTCGACAAATCACAACATTAAACTCATTCAAATTGAAGATATGTGAAAAATGTAACCCCATCGAGCATTAATCCGGTGCCTGTCAACCATGTCATGCGATGTTTAAATCAGTTTGCCGAATCTGCTTCAGCCCAGATTTTTATTGGTCATTGCAAACTCACCAAATCACCACCAATTACCATGTATTGAGAATTCTTTGTTTTTGAGAATGTTAATGCTGATAGATTTCAAGAGCTTCGGGTTAACTGTTCAGATCCTCTGCTATCGTATGCCGGATTACACATATCATTCTTCGTTCAAAAAATGTCAGTCCAAGCAATTAATGAAAAGTTTTGCAGCTCTTTCGTCGAACATGAAAATTAGGCTGATCTGTTTGTTATATTTTTATTAAATATGCTTCTGCCTGCTGTACTGTATTCATACACGATATTCACTAACAATGAAAAAAGAAAGTTTGTAATGAATCGGTGAGAGTAGTTTATTGGTAACGTTTCAATAACATTGCTGTATCCACTAACGTTTATTAAAGAGCCCGAATCTTGCTTTCATTTTGATTTTGCTGAAGCAATTCCCAAAGGTGTTCAGTTTTCGTGTTGTTTAAATTTACACGTAACCCGCACTGAGTTTTTCATAAAAGCTTCTCGTCTTTGATTTTGTCGCAGCAGACGGGCAATATTTTGTTTTTGTTCCATATATGTCACATGAAGATTATCATTTGTTGAATTTTCTACGTGTTTTATACGAGAACATGCGTTTAAGATTTCTGATTTTGTAATTTAGTTTTTATAACAATTATTACTAGAAGGTTGCGTACAGCAGTCTTCCCAGGTTAACAATAATAGCACCGGCTCTTACTGTTGTTTTTGGCCTCCTTCGGTCGATGTCGACCATGGATGTACATCATAATCGCGTAAATGTTTAAGTTTCGCAGCTTTTGGAATGACTAAACAGTCCGATTCGGGAGGAACAATCTCTCCCGCAGCTCTTGCAACGAAAGTCAGAACTCGGTTGTATTGCGTCAGTTGCACGCCGGCGGCGTGATCTGCGTTAAACAGGCAGCAGCTGTATCTGCTCCTCCCCAGCTTACACAATGCCTCCAATGTGAGCGGTCAAGAGCAAGTTTTCCCAACTCGCCGGGTCAATGCCAAGAGCTTTCATATCTCTTTTGCAAACGTCTTTGTATCGCAAGTGCGGTCTGCCCAATGGTCGACTTCCTAGTTGCAACTCACCAGAGTAGATCTTTCGGAATACGACCATTTTTCATTCTGTAGACATGACGCAATTGGGTCGCAATAGAGTGAACATGCTCTGTAGACCAGCTTTTGAAAGCACTTCAGCGGCTCTTACTATTATCTAATAATACAGTTGAAACTGTTAGTCCCATAACGTTAAATCAATGTCTTTTATTTCTGTTATCTTGAGGAGGAAAACCATTGCATTCGACGTTCCTTAGAATAATTATACTAATAATATTGGTAATAATCTCAAATGAATATTTTCAGAACTGCCGATTTATCATTACTAAATAATTAGCATTGCATTCCACACATTAACCGATGACCTGATATGTTCGAATAATGAAACGGAAATCAGCTGATATTTCAAAACACTTCAAGGATTCAATTAACGTAATAATATCTCTATCCGAAATATGTTGACTTTGCATACACAAAAATATATAGCTTCAAATAATTGTGATACCTAAAGTTCTATACCACAAAAATGAAAAAAAATAATTTGGGAAGTAAATGAAATTTATTTGTCTACTAACCTGACAATGGAGTAAGATTCTCGTGTAGGTTAAAAGAATTGCGTATAAATATTCTGTGGATAATATTGTAAAAAATCACTGTGTCGGTTCCTTCGTGTTTTTGCACGGTACAACTACCACGGGAACACTTGCGTTACGTTTGAGATAAGTACAAACGCTCCCCTTGAGTGCACGCCGTAAAGCTCCAACGCCGCGATTTCCGAGGATGACCATGTCGACATGGTACTCTTTTATCACCTCCATCAAAATATCTCTGGTAGAAGGAGCTGTGAAAATGTTCCAAAATGCTATCACCTGGTTGTCGACTGCATATTTGGCTAATTCTTTACACGCACGTTCCCCTCTGTTGAATTCTTCAATGTGCATTCCCACCGTGTTTCTGCGTCCTTCAAGCAGCTCCAAATGAATGGGGTTCCCTCGGAACCAGCTATAAGTTGTTTTAACCACATTGATGAACACCACATCATCCGTTTCTTTCTTCAAGTTATTCAAGTACCAATTAAAAGCGTGCATAGCGTGTGAGATTTTTTTCACTGGTATCATTATTCGACGGCGATTGGGGCGACGTTGAAGTAAATTCGACATGATGATTTCGCCGAATGACTGGCCAAGGCTACGTAAACTGTGTCTGCAGCATTCGAGTATCACTCATTCATTCGTTTAGAATCGATTGATGAACAATCACGAAATAGCGACTTTAAGTGTTCCATACGCTTAACTAAATCAATATCATTCGTTTGTCTCTCGTTTATTCAGTCGTAACGGCGAGTAAACAAATTTGAGCTACTTCATCAGATTTTAATTACATCAGAGGTCGAGAATGAATCTGTAATCTGACACTACTTGAATTATTAACCAACAATTTAGTTGAAGACTTGAAAAGGTCGGGGAACACGTTTCTGAAAATTAAAATATTTTTGAGTTTTAAATATCAAGCGGGGAGGGCCGGGCACAGCAAATGCGACATTCGACTATCAATCCAACGGTTCCAGGTCAAATCTCACTCTGTTACACATATCCGAAAATGTGCTTACCCATATATTCCCATCTTACACAGGTGTACAAATGTACCGAAACTCTGCTAAGTTGTAAGCCACTTTTGAATTAGGTTGGCCAGACCAACCTGTTCAATCCCGTGTGCCCAAACATCTGTATGATTTTGTCGTCCTGGAAAAATGCAAAAAAAAACATTTAGCACGTTGATAATTTGCATAATTGTTCAATTAAACACCGGCAAATGGCGTGATACCTACAAATTAAAAAGTTGAATAATTAATCCTATATATAATGTGGGAAATTTCTCTGATGTTTCTAATTACTGAACCGGTACTCTGTTACCTGTGATTTCCAAATTACTTGATCGCCTAACGTTTGAAGATCTTATGAAACATTTTGAAATTAATCAGTAAATTTTGAGAAAATAGCAAGGATTTGTACGGAATTATTTATGTTTATCTAATTTACTGATAACGCTGGATGAATGGACTTCAGTGGTACAGGGAGAGCAAGCTATTCATGCATGCACCAAGATAACTTTAAGACATTTGATAGTGTTAAACAAAGTCTAATACTGCAGGAGCTTAAAAGGCCTGGTAGCAACGGAAAATTGTTCCAATGACAAAAGCACTATCGTGTTAAAGGTGCATTATCAAAACAAATCACAGCAACTATCGGAGTTCCTCAAGGCTCAATCCTTTGTCCGATCCTCTTTCTCGTTTATGAAATCGCGGAACTTGTTTGAAAAGGAATTACGTTATTCGCCGATGACATAAAGATGCGGTGATGCATCCGTAGCCCAGGATACTGTCTGCTGTTAAAAGTTCTTGATACGCTTCACAACTGGGCGATAAAGAACAAACTGCCATTTAACTTCAACTAATGCATGCTCTTAAAAGTGGGAAAGCAAATAGAGTTCACGTAACATATAGCGTAACATGTCCTTGAAAATTTCAGTGAAGATGACAATTTAAGTTTCCGGATATACTCCAGTTTATAAACATCGCTTCAAACTAACACTTCCTTTACAAAAGAAATACGTGTCCTCAATTCAAGATTTTCCAAAGGATCATGAACACTGTCCTTAGACCAGTCCTAGAATAAGCTGTGCATTCATGGTCTTCATGGCTCAGCAAACTAGTTCTCAGCATCATGCCTTACGAAGAAAGAACAGGTCACCTGAATCTGTTTAACATTCTCTATCGACGAATCAGAGAATAACTCTTCCTACTTTAGAAAATATTCCGTACCCCGAGGAATTTTTTACATGGCTTATTCACGCGAAGGGATTCGAAGATTTATCCGACCCATGAATATACGCTGGTGGTACGCCATTCTTGTCTAAACTGTAGAAATTATTTTATTCTGTCTCTATCTGTTTTACTCGGAACAGTTGACATTCTACCCTTGTTAACTTCACTAGCTCGCATAACTTTAAAACGAAAATAGACGAGTTTATATCGAATTATTCATTTTGACTACTTGTGTACTACTTTATCTAATTGCATATCTTGTTTTTAAATTTCTGCTAGTTTGCTCTAGGAATTTATGGTGCGTTACACATTTGTTGCTATCTAGTGCGAAATGCTGGAAAATGCAGAGAAATGCTTTTATTTTGTTCATGAACTTTACAACTGACAAAGGTATTAACACAACATTCAAACAGCCGGTTTTAATTATGCAAGTTGTTTTCGTCGAGGACTGGTAAGCCTTACTGCGATATTAATAAAGGTTCAGTCTTGGGGTCAATATACTTCCTGGTGTACGCGAACGATATACCTCAAATAGTACACAGCAAAATCATTTTGTTTGCGGATGATATCATAGTCTGTGCTAGCGTACGCATAATAGAAGACTGCCAAATTCTACAAAAAGATCTCTAACCACTTCGTACGTGCTCCTCACGAAACGGCCTAACATTCAACATCAATAAATGTAAAATGGCAAACGTAGATAAATCCTTCGAATTCGCATATTCTCTGGGATCTCAGCAACTTTCATGGGTTACGGAAGAAAAAGACCTGAGTGTGTGGATTAGCAGTAACTTGAAGTCTTCCCGGCTGTGTTCTGTGGTGGACGTAAAGTCCTGCCAAAGCTTAGTACTGCTCTGTAGTTTAACAAAGCAGATGCTCCCACAGATAATTAACACCTATATCAGGCCAATAATGGAGTATGCTGTTCTAGCATGGTCCCCATGGTTACAAAAGGACATGACCTAGCTGCAACGCGTATACTACCGCGCTACAAAACTGCTGACCCGACTATACAACGGGGTATAATTGGAAAAAATTGCAACTCGGAACCTGTTTGACTTTCGTATCGTCGTGTCAGGGGTGACTTGATCCTGCCGTTCAACTTTCTACATACAGTGGATCACTGACTTGAACACCTTTTTCATCGTCAAGAAGCACGTGGTAGCAGATATCATGGTTACAAGTTAATTATTCCACACTGTAGATCAAATTGTTGAAGGTTCTTCTTTGTTGTCCGAGTTTGTTTGTATATGGAACTCTCTGCCCCCACATATCATTTGTGCATCAAGCCTGAACACGTTCGTGGCTGAACTTAACAACTATATGTTGACCAAATCCAACCTCGCACCTGAAAACACAAGCTGACTTTCCATATTCATAAAAAATTGTGTTGTTTTTATGCATTCCCTATTCTTTTAATTTATAGTTTCTTTAAATTATTTGCTTTTTGGACCATGGAGACAGCCAATTATTTTAGTTGCTCTGTGATAAATCCTCTCGAGCAGCTTGATGTCCTTTTGTAGTCATGGTGCCCAAACTAGCACTGAGTAATCCATCACTGTGTTAATATACGTATTTATGAGCATGGTGAATGTTTCACGGGAAAAACGTCCGAAAATACGCCGAAGCATACCTAGTATGCGGCTAGCTCGGTTGTACACTGCTTCGCATTGCATGCTAATCTTAAGACTTCCACTAATCCATACGCCGAGGTCCTTTTCTGATGTACCATTCCAGTCGTTGCGATTCAAGGCTGTAGTAGAATGGGAAATCGTTATCTATTTGCAACAATTCCACATTCTGACGTTGAATGGAAGTTTGTTTCGCTATAACCAGCTGTACAATATATCCAAATTGCTTTGTAAGCGCAAACAGTTCACGCTTGACGCGATTCGCATCCAAGGTTTAACATCATCCGCAAAAAGAATCATTTTGTCTGTGACACGTTTCTGAAGGTCGTAGATATCGACGAAAAAGAGAACCGGACCAATTACCGAACCTTGTGGAACACCACTAATTGCTTCGATTTCCCTAGACATCACACCATCGATGCCTACAGTTGCCTTGCGATCAAGAAGGTAGCTTCACAGCCAGGTAAGAAGGCACCCATTAATACCAACATCCTGCAACTTGCTCAGGAGTATAAAATAGTCCATGTGATCAAACGCCTCTGACATGTCTAAGTAACGCGCATGCACACAACTACCATCATTCACTGCTTGCGTCCAGTCGTCCATTATCTCCAGTATGTGGGAAAAGCAAGAACGAGACTTCTGTAATCCATGTTGCTGTCTGGACAACAAGTTATGGTTTTCGAAATGACTCACAATTCTTTCGCACACAATTCATTCCATAACTTTTGATATCATGGAATGAGTGTAGCAGGTAAGTAATTTGTTGGGTCAGAACGAGTTCCACCTTTGTATATGGGTGTTATGATTCTTCTCTTCGAGTCATTTGGTACAACACCCTCCCTCACCGAGTGATTAAATAAATCACAAAGTGGTTCGCGCAATTGACTGCCGCACAACTTTAGGATTGCTGGTGTGATTCCGTCAGATCCAAGGGACTTGTTGATATTCAACATGCTTAGGTGGTGCTGCACTATTTCAGAATTGATGCAACTATCACTTATAGATTCCAGCACAATTGGTGCTGATAATTCCGATGGTAGTAATGCATCTTTGGGGGTGAAAACTCATGAATAAAATCAAGCGAGAGCGTTAGAAGTTTCCAGCACAGAATCAGTTAGTCCGTCATCTGTCATGATCGAAAAAACACCGGGTTTCAGCTTCGTAGTGTTGTTAACGGTTCGATCAAGCAGTTTGAGATTTCTTTGCATTCTCACTGCCAACCGAAGCTAATGATATTGTTTATCCTGCCAGATGAGATTTGTGACTTGATTCCGCGATTTGAGAAAGTTTGTCCAGGTCGATTCTGTTCTGGCGACCCTGTGAATAGCTCGTGCCAAATTTCGCTTTGTCAACCATTTTCTAGTCCGACTGCGAATTCTCAAATCGGGCTCTTTGCTATTATGTTTCGGTACATAGTTAGAATTTAAATGTATCATGTTGGTGATGTAATTTGTCTGGGTTGAGTAATGCGACTCGGGATCACTGAAATTTATATTATATTCATCGGAATCCCCCATTGTTTACATCAAACCAACGTATACCACTTTTCTATTTAGTTTTGTTTGCTTTACCATTCTACTGGCGCTGCACACGTAATAAAAGAGCAGAACGAGGTTGTCGCTTCGACCCAACGTATGGCGCTACTGAACTTCTTCAACGGCCGTGTCACCAGAGGTTAAGACTAAGTCTAGAACAGATGTCTGTTGCAAATTTCGTTGTCAAGTATATTAGAAAACATGATTATACAAAGGGTGGTTGATCCATTCGGTTATATAGTTGAGGCAGATTGAAGTCTCCCATAATCAATAATTGCAAATTGCGCTGTATTCTTATGTACTGCATTAATTTCAAGCTTTTTCCGTTATACGCATCCGGCGATGATGGTGAACAGTAAACTTCACCAACGATGTAACTGTCATCTGATTCGAACTTAAAGTTACACCGTTTACTGTATTCCAGATTGAGATCAGTGTCTGTATCTACCGTACTGTATAAACGTTTGTGGTGGTAAACAGATACTCCACCACTTGTTCTTAAGCGGTCTTTGCGAAACAGGGTCATATTAGAAATAAATAGCTCGCGATCGCTCAAGTGAGGTTGGAACCATGTATTAGTTATTGCTATGAGTGCTGATTACAGAGATCCTTGATTGCAGATAGTTTGTTTACCAGTAATTGTGCGTTCTTTTATGGGCAATTGATTGTGGTTTTCATATACGGTGATCGAGCTGAAAGCTCGTTTTTTGTCAGACCCTTCAAGAGTCCGAAATTGATCGTTTTTTGGTATTGCCGTAGTGTTTATAAACCGAGTTTCGTCTGATTGTAGAAGCCGTTGTTCATTAAGCGGGTTCGGCGTAGAAAGTCTGGGGTCACTCATACTGTCATTTTTCGGGAGATTCCTATGATTTGCTTTCCAGTTGGCCCTAATTGATTCCATCATAGCAATGTTAAAAATATTATTTTCAGAGTGTTTGGCCCGTCACATTTATAATTTGGTGACCGAGGTAATCTAAAATTGTCCACCACTACTGACTCGTGAGCTCCGATGCTGTTGGCAACGTTGAGTCACTGTTTGTAATCTTGGTACTGTATTTCACTACCCGAAGCAGTGATTATGTGTTCGGGAACACCAAGAAGAACCACACTGCGTTTGTCAGATTTATCCCCATTATTTAAATTGACTTTTCTCTCCCACCATGGAATATCAGCAAGTATACGACATTTAGTCTGTGAACATGTACGCAGCAAGCAAGAGTTTAGAAGATCGTCTTCCATATCTTTTTCGTCAAGATGAGGAGAATTATGGTGCCGACTTAGGCGGGTTATTCAATTAGCCCTTATCGAACTCATACCCATTATTAAACACAGCTGGTACCATTGTTCAATGTTCTTGAGTTCATCTATTTGAGAAAAAGTGTCCTCGATGTCTCCGGCACATTGGTGCAAGTTACACTATGATTCTTCATATTTGTTTTTATTTCAATATTATTTTTGGAGGAGGAATTCTGCTGATGGACAGTCAGTAGACGACATTTCGACGTTTTAAACTGACTAACATCTGAGTCGCAGCTAGCGTTTCTATCACTCAGCTGTTCAACCCCCGCAAATTCTCTTTACGAAGCAGAGCATCTTGTGGAGGTAATGGATGTAGCGTTGGATTTAGTTTGGTGTTACTTTGTGTGAATTATTGTGGGCCTTTACTATAGACTGCAATGTTTCCTCGAATTTTTGAGAACAGTTCTCTAAGTATTTGATTCGATCTTATAGGTTTCCTGATTGTAATACATTGGACTGAGCGCTGTTTAACGTCTTACTTCTACAGACGCTGCACACATAACAGACACCTGAATGTTCAGCATTATTAATGAAGACAACTGCCTCTTTAGTCATAACTTTATCACAATAAGTGTGTAGTGTAGAGCACATATAGCATAAGACTACTTTCCATTTGACACTTACCCCAATGTTATGGAAAATGTTCGTGACAGATCGGGGAATCACAATCATGAAAAAAAGAAGTTTGCAAAGAATCAGTGAGAGCAGTTTATTGGTAACGTTTCGTAGACTCAGAAGCTTCGTCAGTCCAAGGGTGTCAGTACGAACAAAAATGAAGCTTCAATTTCATTTACCTGACCAACCTAAGCCGGTTAAGTACTGCACAGTCCATGGTGGGTGCTGCGCTCGTTAAGATAGACAGTCGCGATCAATATCAACTGACGCACCACCACCCCTACGGACGGTATAATCCCTGAGTTGATTTAGTCTTGGCATGTGTGAATGACATCTGCTGCCAGATTTGCTCGGAATGCGTAATCGGTGCGCACACTAGAGGTCACGCACGTTAATGTTTAGCCGATTCAGAACCGGATGTCGAATTGTGGAGATATCAGCCCCATTCACATTATTGACTGCATTCTTACCACGAATTATTGAGGCATCTCGCGTATTTCTTGAAACCACTAGTCGGGAAAACCAATTCCTTCATTAGGAACTCTTTTGATTTCTTTCGTCGCTCGAGTACCAAAACGCTCGACGAGGATGAGATGGCCGTTAGCTTCGATGTACGTGCATTGTTCGCGAATGTGAAGATCACGAGCGCTCTAGAATTAACAAAAAAGCACTTAATTCAGACACGACCTTGGCAAATCGTACAAACTTGAGTGTACAGCAAATCGTCAACGGTATAGGGATTTGTCTAAATATGAACAACTTATTGTTTAATGGACAGTTATACAAGCAAAATGAAGATTTAAATATGGGTTCACCTATTTCCCCATCGTTAGCGAATGTGTACTAAGATCATTTGGAAGAGTTAGCTCCGAAAATTGAAGCGCTAAGGCCAAATATATGGTGGCGTTATGTCGACGATACATTCGTCATCATAAAACGCGACAGATTTGAAACATTCCATAGTTGTCTAAACACAGTTGTCACAAAATCCAAGTTACAAAGGCGTTTGAGTCGACAGAATGGACACTTATATTCTTGGACTGTCTCGCGCGAAAGCAGAATGGGAAAATAAGCACTACGGTCCATCGTAAGCCAATTGACACAGATGCAGTCTTGCGGTACTCATCAACGCACCCCTGAAAGTATTTAATTCAGTTTCGAAATCGCTGTTCTACAAAGTTGAACGCTTGTGCAGAGATGCCACCGATAAAAAGCGAGCCCATCAAGAAGTTAGTCGTCGACTTGGTGATCTTTTTTGTCCTAAAAGCCTAATTAAAAGCCAACTGAAACGGGTTAAATACCCAGCACCCAAAACGGAAAAAGTTTGGCGTGCAACAGTTTCTATACCCTACTTTAAGGAAGCGCCAGAGGGGATAAGTCGAATCTTGATAACGCAGGTATACGAGTAACTTATAAAAAGGGTTGAACGCTCCGACCCTTATTAACGCATCTCAAGGATAAACACACCTTCAGGCTACGTGACGAATGGCGTATATAAAATCAACTGCAAGGTTTGCTCGGACATATATATAGATATATACTATCAATATATTAAAGTATATATATATATATATTTATAATCGGGCAAACATCCAGAGAACTCAGTACTAGGATAAGTGAACACAAAAATCGAATCGGTAAGCAGCCACGCAATTCCAGTGAATATCAATCACTGATCAGAGATTCAGCACAAACTGAACACGTGCTGGAAACAGGTCACAGCGTCGATCGTGAGAACGTAGAAGTGATAATGCGGGGAATAAAACTATACAAGGCGGTTGAGATAACAAAGGCTGGTAAGAATGCCGTCAATGGATGGGTCTGATATCTCCACAATCTGGCTTTCGGTTTTGCAGCAGATATTCATTAACGTGCGTGACCACTGTGTGCGCACCGATTACGCATTACGAGCTAATCTGTCAGCACATGTCATTCACACATACCAAGACTGAAACAACTCAGGGATTATAATCCCTGAGTTGTTTTAGTCTTGGTAGGGGTGGTGGTGCGTCAGTGTGTTATTAGATTTCGACTGTCTATCTTACGGCTCAGCATCCACCATTGACTGTGCAGTACTTAACCGACTTCGGTTGGTCAGGTAATGAACCTTTCAGCTTATTTCTGTTCGTCCTGACACTTTGGACTGATGAAGCTGCGGTGTCTGCGAAACGTTAGTTATAAATTGCTCTCACTTATTCATTACAACGTATTTTTTTCACATTTACTCCTTTTGCAAATTTATAAAATCGCGTCGCGGTTGTCATTCTGATCATACGAGCGTACATATGAGCTTGGTCATCAAAACGTGACTAAGATAGCTGAAATTACCTCTACAAACTCTAATTTCAATGTAATAATTAAAACAAATGTTTGCGATCTGATTTCTCACAAAGCAGTCAGTCGTGATTGCATAGAATTTTGATCCAAAAATACTGGTTGCCAATAACAACGCAGGAAAAGTAAACTATTTTCGTGAAAGTGAATAATGTTGTACGACCGTCCTGAATCATATGACGTATTAACGGAATGTCTTATAATATAACCACGGAGAAATCCGGTTGTATACTAGTGTATTTGAAACGATTTTTGTGATGTTGTTGCTAATGATGTTGATTGAAATTGGCATTTGACCGAATGAACACAGATTCAATTTATGTTTGTCTCGAATGTGATATGGCTAGCCGTTCAATATTATAGCTTTATGACCAAAGTAATGTGTTTCTCACATCCCCTGCACTTACACACCACTACCGGTTTCTAGCTGTTTGCCGTCTTCAGGTGATGACAGTAAGATTAGGTGCATTGCGCCCTGAAACAGATGGTAATTTGTAAACTAAGTTATCCTTGAATGCCACTGTTACATGTGGTTTGTAGAACGAACAACGGTGTTGAAACAGAGAATCACATAGTGATTCCTGGTCAAGCACTCAATGCGCTTATGGATGACCGAAGTAATGTGTTGTTTACAGCCCCGCATCAATGATTTTCTGTTAATAAGGACAAAACTTTAATGCTCAAATTTTCGAAATTTCAGCTTCAGAATAGTGTTAATAAACGAATACCGTACAAGTTACACGTAAAATAATATTAGAAGAAAGAGCGCACATGATATCAACGAGGTATATTGGACCGTAATTGTTCGATGAGCTGTTCACTTTGGCAAATGTATCGTGAAGCAAATGTTATAAATGACCTCCGATATGATGAGGTTCTAGAAGGTAGTACGATGTGTTTTAAACGAGTCTTCGATGACGATCGAATTTTGAGGAGATTCTCATCCAGCATGTTGGAATTGTCATCGATGATGGTATTTATGAGCCAATCGCAACAAGTGAATTTTTATTTCAAGATATTTTCAACAATATACTCATATGGAATAGAGCTTAATCTTGAAATGATCATGATGCAACACTTGAGCAACACCAAGTCTTTTGAAAGAATTGCGTGAAAAAAGCAATATACAAGAGAATATGAAGTTAACGTAGACTTAACACCGATAGACTAAAAACGAAACGTATAAAAAGAAAGCCTATGTACTTTGTTTATTAAAGTATCGAGAAGATAGGCCCAAGTTAGGTTGTAGGGTATGGTGACTCCTATATAGTATTCGTTGAAAAAGCCATTAAACATGGAGTTAAAATACAGGAAAAATGTCCACAGATATTGCATGATTATTACTTCTTCACCAGCGAAGGGAAACCGGGAGTGACGCTAATCAGCTAGGCAGCAGCAAGCATGTGCCTACATGACAAACCATGGTCAACGAAAAAGAGGCGTATGCTCTTCCTATTTAAGCAGCACACACCCCAAACACTCGAGTCTCAAACAATCCCCATAATTTCAACTGCGCCTACTGAAGCAACTGTTAAATCAGTTACGTTGGCGAAGATTTCGTCTACAGCGTACGGCATGAGAACATCACATACGGAATCCAGTTCCTAGTGGTTGGGAACGTGAATCAGCCTGAGATTATCCGAAGCAACTTAGCGTTGGCGGTGATAAATAAGATAACCTGCACTTGTTTGAGGAAACGGAATGGGCTTCCGAATTGCTTTCTTACAACTATGGCGGTACACTTTTTAAAAGTTTATGCATCACATCAACCATATTGGTGTCCCTAATACCGAAAGTGGCTACTTTAAAACGTCGAGCGTTTGCCCACATGCGGGTGTTTCAACAATGTTGCCCATTGAAGCACCTAAAGACTACTTGTTCCGTTATATGCACATTGATGAGGGCAAAAGCGTACCACATCAAGCTCCTGTTACTCATTGCTACCCATTTCAATGCCTCCGTTGGGGGGTTACGATGAATGACATCACAAAGTATGTGCACACCGCAAAGCAGATGCGAAGCGTGTGGAAATACGTCTTCCACAGCATTCGTAATCGCAGGTGCCCCACCGGACATAATGGCTCCCAAGGCATCACACCCACCGATGAATTCAACAAATGTAAGCAGGAAGGTCCGGACATCATCGGCTGTTACCCTTCACATGGAGCCTAATGCTACAGGAAGACTTTAACGGCAACCATCTACTATCATCAATTGATACAAAAAAATATTTTTCACGATTGGAACGGAATGTATAATCGATGAGAATGAAATCAGAATAACGATCAAACAAACCGAGCTCTTCTTGGGTACTATAGATGAATGGCGTCATCTTGTTCGTTCCGTCCAGCAGCACGCATGCCTTTCCATTGACGTTGAACTCCGCTTCCATTCGTCGAATATAGGCTGTTATAAATTGATTATAAATATAGTAAATATTATCAATTTATTTTATAAATAGTTCAACAACACAAAACTGCATTGTTTACCCTAATCAAAACTCGCTGGCGCATATTCATCACAACACAGCCCGTTAAATTGTTTTGAAACCCTGTCTTCACATAATATCTGATATTGAACGGAGAGTCTTCGGATTCAAGCATCGGTCATATGATCTCCAATTCAAAAAGTGTTGGCCTTTGGTTAGGGATGTGCCACGATCCAGCTTTCCCGGTTTGTAATTCTCGGTTATAAACCATGATACTAATGGTGACGCGGTAACCAAAGCCAATAAGGCCCAAATTATAATAGGCCATGCATTGTGTTGCAGCGGAATTTGGACGGTGAAGACCACGATTGGGGTCATTAGAGAATGCTTATGGTTGACATGCATATTTAATAAACGTCAACTTGCACCATTGATTCCTTTTCGATGTTCGAATGGAATAGCGGGTATCAGAAACTCGAGCTAAATCTGTCAGCAAGTGATTCAATTCCACGTAGTTATCCTACTTCCTTGAAAAATCTGAGTGATATCGTTAGTGCTCATCATTATCACAGTGTTGGCGGACTATTTGCAGAGCAAGTTATTGGAAGGGGTAAAATTAACATGGCAAATCATATCACGGTTTACCCGAAGAAACCAATCAGAAGTCAAATAACCTATCTGTATAAATGGCAATTTGCATTTAGACTACTAATAAACCACAAGTACACAGATAATGAATATTCTGAAACGGTGAAAACAGCAAAAAATGTTGTGGAAGTTACGTTTGCCGTCTTAGAACAACGCTAAGATGGATCTTGTAATCTGGATACTAATAACCTGAAACCAAATAATCGTTGCCTGAAAGTCTTCAACGGGGCAAGCGGTATCTTGGGTATGCCGAGGAAAATATTTGGGCGGTTATCTCCTAAAACGCGCCTCAGAATTATAATTACTCACATCAATCCACTGATAGAATACATGATCCCAGTTTGGGCACCGTGGTTGCATATATATATTGAATTGCTGGGTAAAATTTACCACCGAGATACGAAACTAGTTGATGGGATGCAACACATCCCATACCAAGAGCGAATGGCCATGCTTGGATTGACCGATTTTAAACAGAGAAGATTAGGGCTGGACATTATGCTAACATATAAAATACTGCGGGTGGAAAATCACCATCTCCGCGATTTGATAAATGTCAGTTCAGATAAGAATTCACGGAGTCATTCAAGTTGTCTCATTATATCGCAATCAAGACTCGATTGTAGACGACATTTCTTTTCGGTGCGTATTCGCTTTCTGTGGAATTCACTATCACATGGTAGTGTGACTGCTCCTACTATCTGTGATTTCAAATCGAAACTGGATACTTATAACATAGAGCATTCCACTATCCACCCTGTATATTGACCCGATATGAACCCACTCAAACCAAAAACCTCAATAGAATTTCGATGGCATTCTGTGTATTTTTATAGCTGTCATCCAATGGTACATGTAAAGCGATTGCTATTTTTACCATAATATCTTGATTCTAAATTCCTGCTAAATAAAGATCCATGTTGCTCATACAACAGACTGATTCGCAAAACCATATTAACAGATTATTAATTTAATAAATTGTATTACACAGCTTATGCAATGAATTGGAGAAGCTTCCCTGGAATCAGGAAAATCACCTTTGCTATTTGAAAAAAATGTCAGTTCCCCTAAGAATTCACGGAGTCATTCAAGTCGCCTCGTTATACTGCAATTAAGACTCGATTTTAGACGTCATTTCTTTTCGTCGCGTATTCGCTTTCTGAAGAATTCACTATCACATGATAGTGAGAACGCTCCTACTATCTGTGATTTTAATTGTAACAGTGTGCTTATATCAAAGAGCACTTCACTATCAACCCTGTACATTGACCCCTAAAGAACCCTCACAAACCAAATACCTAAATAGAATTTCGATGGCATGCTCTGTAGTTTTATAGCTGTCATCTAATGGTACATTCGAAGCTATTGCTTTTTTACCATAATATCTTGATTCTAAATTCCTGCTAAATAAACATCCATGTTGCTCATACAACAGACTGATTCGCAAAACCATACTAACAGATTATCAGTTTAATAAATTGTATTACACAGCTTATGCAATGAATTGGAGAAGCTTTCCTGGAATCAGCTCTGAAGCTACGTTTGACAGAGTATAAAATTGATCCAAGGTTTTTAAATAAATGTTCGTGCATCCGGAATCTGTGTTTAACAAATAGATAGTACATAACGCTTGGTGAATGCGATTGGTATAAAGTATTTACGTATACTTTAGCGACACATTTGATTGAATGAATCACTGATACATAAGGATGAATCGTGCAATCAAAGGAATATTTGACAAGCTCCCCGGTTGCGCAACGAAGTTTCTACGATAATGCCTCGCAAGGTTGGTGGTGGCGTTGCTACATCTGACGTTTTAAAAGAAACCAGCCGGATTCCACAGGTTTATGTACTATCCTCATTTCTTTTTCTGATCTTCAACGATTAATTGGCATACTTGTCGTTGCTAAATGTTTGCAGATGACGTTAAATTTGTCGAACCTAATAATAACGTTCTTGTTTCAAAAAAAATTGAATGTCCTTATGTGGTTGCAAAAATTAGGAACTTCAATGAATTATTTCAAACATCCATATTTTGACTGTGCTAGTTGTCAAAATTTATGTGACTGTTAATAACGATTTAGTTGATTTAGATTCTAAAATTCGGTGGAGGACTTATGTATAGTAGTCATAGCAGACTTTAAATGATTAGTGCAAGCAATGCAGAGCTTTCAAGGATTATATATCTCCCGACGGACCTTCTTATAATCGGAGATCATCGGCTTATTTGGAATATTTCGTACAAGGCTTTAGTATTTTTCTTTGCATAACAATCTAATCATTCGCTTTATTTTCTCCATATATTTCCCCTCTCAACTTCTGGAAACGTTCTCATTTTTTCACTCTTTAACTGGTTCTGAACATATTTTTATTGTGTAATATTTCAGAACATTTTCCTACCGTTGTTTGTTAATAGTTCCAATTGTAAACGCAAAAACGATTTCTGAATTTGACAGATATCACCATTCATTTAAACTCATTTCATTTTGCTGTATTCTTTGTGATAACCTGATCTTGCATTCCATGCCATGGTTCAACAAGAATATACCATTATTATAATTATCTTTTCTACTGGAAAACATTTTACGGCATTAGGAAGTACAACGTTCGGCTATCAGTATGATTCAATGTTTCACTTCAAAAATGTACAGCAATCGTCTAATTTATTATCTAGTCAAACTCCTGGAAGTGTAGGATGCTTGGGGCTACATGAACTCTTTTCTCACGATTTTTAAACCCTTAAAATTGATGCAAAACGAAGTTAGACAAAAGCACACTTCTCTGAATCCAAGTTAAACTTCTTCAGCGTGAGAATGCTATAGTTTTATAGAATGGTAACAGAAAACATGATCGCTTGTAATCAGCAGACACGTTCAAATCAGATTTTGATACCTGAGCAGTATCAGTATCAGTATCACAGTGCGATAGTAGACCAAGTTGAAACGAGTGCCCAGATTCGTTCGGTGTGCTTGTAAACACCCGCCACTACCAGGATCGAGTAGTGAGCAACATAGGTGTATGTAACTGTTAATGGAAGATGGGAGAGATCTCATAACCGTAAGGTGAGAGAGTGATTGCAGGTTGCATGGTTAATCGAATGAGAAGACTTTGTTCATCAGTTTATTTCAACAAATACGAAAAAATGAAAAAGAAACGCTTTTTTGTGTTTCGAAAAGATTTTCCAAATATCTTTTGTGGTTTGTGACAATAAATATGGTTGGATTTAGTCTTAAGGGTAATACTCAGAAAAGAGCACCTGCCACTGTTTGTACAGCCCATGTTTGAACGCAATCACAGAAGTTGCCGAGATGAGTTCTGCGGGAAGTGAGTTCCACGCGTTCACAATACGGATGCTAAAGATGTGCGTTCTCGTTTTAAGCCTGGTGTGCTGTTTACTCAGCTTAAGACTGTGTCCTCGTGTGCCAATCAAAGGAAAGAAGTTATGGAATTCGAGACAACGTAATCCTTTGACAACCTTAAAGGTCTTTATAAGATACTTCTAGGTTGCCTCCTCCTCAGCGAGAAAAGTCCTAATGCTAATAGACGATTTTCATAGTTGGTGTATGATAACCCCTATATCATGTGAGCAGCCAGTGTATGTAAGTTTTATAGCACCACGATATCTTTCAGGTAATAAGGCTTCCAAGCCACTTTTAGAATAATGTGGCCTTACTATTTCCTTGTAGAGGGGCAGCAGCACCTCAGATGTTCTGCGTGTGATGGCTGAACGTAGTCGAAAGAGTTTTCTCCTGGCCCTTCGAGCCGCAGCAGCACAATGATCAGCCAACCTAAAGTTTGCGGAGACTACGATTCCTAGGTCCTTAGAAGATTTTACCCTACGAAACTCTGAGTGGGCTGAGGGCCCATGCCGTCACAGCTTCTACGTCGCTTATCAGATCGGAGTTATCCGACCTACCGGCAATTTAACGTCGTCAGCAAACATATAACAGGCTGAGCGCAGTTGGTTGGCTAGATCATCAATGGAGATGAGGAAAAGCAACGACCCCAATACTGAACCCTGGGGAACCCTACACGTTATATGCGCACATGCGGAGTATGTATCATCTACCCTGACAGTAAAGAAACGGTCGCTAAGGAATGCTCGAATCCAGCCCAGAAGGTTTCCTGATATCCATATCGCTGAGAGTTTGTGATGACTGAATCAAAAGCCTTACTAAAGTCGAGATAAAAAACCTCTACATCTATAACATCATCCCTCCTCTTAGTGACCACGTTTAGAACGCTCAACAAATTACTCAGACATGACCTACCTTCTAGAAAGCCGTGTTGTACGGCGTTCAGAAGAGAGTGTTTGGTTAGATATCTACAAATTTTATGGCGGATCAACCTTTCCAAAACCTTACATATAACATTACTGAGGCCAACCCGGCGGTAATCTTTGACCGCTGAAGAATCTCCTTCTTTATAGATAGGCACTACAACGACTATTCGACAGTCCAACGGAAGGGTACGGTGACTGAGGGATGATGTGAAAAGTTCTGTGATCGGCACAGCTAATATAGGAGCTAGCAGTCTGATCATTTTTTAATGAATGCTATTGGGCCCTGCCGACTTGTTGTATGCTAGGCTGGTCAATATGGTCTCGACATTGTGTACCACGAATATAAGGTAAGTACCGAGGGCGCATTCAGTGTGTGTACACTGAAGTTATGGCGCAGAGCCATCCGATTTATAATCTCGGCGTTGAACGCTTTGAAGATGCAGGGAAAACAACTGAGCGTCTTCAGTGCTTGCAATGACGGCAATGCCATCGACTCTTCTCTAGGTTCTTCACCTTGAGCCTTTAGAATGAGCGTAGCAGTAGAATCGTTTCGGATGAGTATTGGCCTCTTGAACGAGTCTCATTTCGGAAAAGAACTTTACTGCGCGTAACTTGGAACCTTCTATATTTCGCGCTTCTTTGTAACGGGCCAAAATGCCATATTTGAGAGTAAGCTTATAATGCCTCCATTTTGCGTCACATTGACGTACTTTACGGGAGACTGAGGCTGACCACCATTAATGGTTTAACATTTTTGCGAACGGGTACGAGAGGAGCAAATCGATCCTGAAGTAAAAAGATGTTTTTCTTGATCTGTCCCCACATCCCATCCACATGGTCACTCGATTGCCATGGGAGTAGCCCTGCTGCCTGCGAAGGGGTAGCAGGTTCGATCCTATGAAAGCATCGAGACACCTTAAGTGGGGGTTTAACGAATGACAAGAGTAACTCGCGGGCTAACACTAAATAGTTGCTCTTTCCTAGTGGTGGAAGGGAGACAAAATTTTCTATACCGCTTCCAGCAGTTGAAATAACTGGGTCAAGATTAGACTAGACTGACCCTCGCGGAATCCAGTTGGTTCGTTTACGTGTTAGTGAAGTGCATGGGAGTATATCAAGTCCAGAAAATCGTTCGCGATTCCTGGGGAATGCGAGGTTTGGTACTCCCAGGTTATTTTAGGTAGATTAGAATCGCCGAAGATTACAACACGTGGTGCTACGGCTCAAAGAGACGAAAGCTCAATTTGCCAATGAGCATCTTTTTCTGAACTAGTGCTCGGTCTACGGTAGACGCAGCTCACCACTATACGCGTGCATCCATGCATGAGCAAGGCAGATATTATCAGCACGTTCGTTGTAGAAAGAGAAATACTTTTCTCAAAAGGAATAGCTTTATCAATAAGGAGCAACACCCCTCCTGCTAGCTTATTAGGAGGTCAATCGCTTCTTACAGCGCTAAAGGTGACAGCTGCTATGTGGTCATCATGAGAAAACCATGAGTCCGTGACACCCACAATTTTGTATTGGGTGTCGTTAACTCTACAGAGGAGTTCATTCCATTTATTTTTGATGCTACAAGCGTTTGTATAGAACAGAAGAACACTATCATATGGTGCCAGACTCCCGGTTTTAGGATACCTAAGAGCTATTTGTCCTCGAGCGTAATAACCGAGGCTGCTTCGCGTTTTTCGAAGGCTGTATTTCATCAAGAGATAGAGCATTCGTTTTTAAAACGGATGACAACTCCAGGCATCTGGTTTTATTGTCGTGGTCCGTGTCACTACAACTAAACCACGATTCCTCCTCTAAAGGATGTAGCTCTACGATGGCGCTTTTCAATTTTGGAGTATAATTTTCGTGCATTAGCGTCATCGTCACAGTTTTGTCATTTACTTATTTTCGCCTCGAAAGCAAATACGATGAGCTACGATTAACACCTAACTTCGACTTTCTAGCTCTAATTGAGCTAGAGGTTTTCTAGTTTTGCGGGGTTTTAGGTTGCACGATGCATTTACCCTCAGCGCGGTTAAGTTTCTCACCTTTGGAAAGGGAGCAGTTGCAATCGCTCTTTTTTGTGAATTCAACTACAATTGGCCGGGCGATCTGTTAGATGCACCAATTATGCCACCACTACATTTGCCGAACCGGTGAACTCGCTTCGGCTGAGTAATCGGGCGCATGCATGAAGCACGGAGTTGCTCGATAACCTTTCTGCTATCACTTTCATTACGAGCCTTCGATTCTCGAAAGAAAGGCTCAACCTGCGTCAAGATTAGGACATTTTTGGACCGTGTTGTGCTACTTTGGTTTCTAACTTGCAGCTAAGCAACCACTTTCCCAAATTGTGGACTTTCCAAGCAAGGACGCGAACATCCTTTGTAAGGTTAATGTGAACACATCGATTAGCATCAACTTGTTTCAAGGGAGAATTTGGAGGACGGGAAAATAGCAATGGTTCCGCATTTTGTGGTTTCAAGGGAGTAATATGCTTGCTGGAGGTAGACGGGATCACAAACATAGCTACTTCGGAAAACGTTTTAGGCTTTGGAGACGGACGTGCAGGAGAACGCTTACTTTCCTTGAAACGTTTGCGCTCCTCAACCAAAGTTCCTACGGAAATCATGCAGTCAGAGCATAGCCACGTAAGCCATCGATGTGCCGCATAAACCTTAAATTGAGCTGACGACAGTCCAGAGCATTTGGGATGTGCCGAACGCAGGCACACGTCGCACTCTATACCTTTGAAAACCTTTTTGTTGCAGCTAGATTAGAGTCAAAGACAAGAATTTTGAATCATTTTGCAAATTTAATTGATGAAATCACAAAATTAATTAATTGAGAAACTTTGAGCAGCTTAAAAACAAAACAATTAAATTGCCTGAGATTTTAGCAAGAAATATTTCTTAATTGACGATGCATATAATAAGGTTAACATTAAAAAGTTATTTATTCCGTTTGCATTTTTCAAATTTTTCAAAAACAAACACACGTGATTACCGAAATTATTATTATATAATTTCATGTTCACACCATAACTAACTTCTCAACGGTTTAGCAATAATAAATAATTCCAGTTCAGTTCAGTTCAGTTTAGTTTGCACAGGACAGTATGTGGCTAACGAGCCAATCGATCGTCCAGAATTTCTTTCGGTGGAAAGCTGCAGAGAAGTACTCACCACTGCCGAAACGTTTATCTTTTCGTCTATATGAAATCTTCGACGATCAAAACGCGAAGAGATTATCCGGATTGTATTATTGAAGCACCGAGTTATAACTGATGCTGGAAAAAGAAAAAAGCAGTATATTTTCACCAGCACGGTGAGAGGTCAGATGAAGTAGCAGCTTGTATAATAAATAAAAAAACACATAGAACTCTAGCCCTTACTTGATTTACGGGATAACGCTAAAAGGTGAACTACCTTAGCTTGCATAGCAATTAAGGAGAGTATTCAGGAAAAAACTAACCCCAGTTGCGGTCCAAACCATGCTTAAAAATCGGAAAATAGTGCAGGATATAAGTTATTCTTGAAAAATGTTCCAGAAGTTTACAACCCAAAAGCTGAAAAAGTGTTTCCAGGAGTCTAGCCGACATCGTTTCTTAGCAATTTTAACTGAATGGCCCCGGGTTCCCAGCTCGGGGCTTAAGGTAAGGAACTCGTTCATTGGCACGCCACTTAAACCCTAAAGATCCTAAAGGTTTCTACTAAGTTACCTCTTAAACGACGGCGCCTATGGGAGAAAAAATCGAGAGACATTAGGCGAGCAGCGTACGGTTTCCATCGCTAACACTCAATCATGCGAGTTGCGCGGCGCTGTACGCTTTCAAGTCGAAGGATGTCCTTTTTGTTGCGAGGACACCACGCCTGAACACAATATTTGAAATGCAGCCGAACTAATGCCTTGTACAGTGACAGGAATAATTAGGGTCTTCAGCTCAATAGCACTCATTTTATCCGAAAAATAACTTGCGTGCACGCTGAGCGCAGCTTCACATTGGTCCTCCCATTTGAAGTCAGCCATAAACAGTACTCCCAAATCCTCAACACACTGTGCGGCGTTAACACTGAGGGAATTACCCGATACATGAACTGAAATCTTATCAACCAGCGCTGACAAGAGTTGGCTCTTATTCAGGTTCAGTGGGATGTCCCGCTGGTATGACCAGTTTATGACCCGCTCGAGATCGTGCATCAAGGTATCTTCATCCGTTGATCCGATGAATTTCACATCATCCGCGAAAATGGAGCATGGGCAATTCAATTCAGAGGACAAGTCATCGATGAAAATCAGAAATAGATGAGGACCGAGTACCAAACCTTAAGTGAGCCAACTGATCACGTTGGTTTGGCTAGACAACGTGGATCCAACCCGAATTCTGAATGTCCTAACTGTAAGGAATGCTTTTTTACAAGCAAGTAGACTACCCTGTATGCTTTTTGCTGCTAGCTTGGATCTAGAAGGCGGTGATTTACGGAATCAAAAGCCTTGCTAAATTCTAAGTAGAAGGCTTCGACTGGCTTTCCTTCATCCAGAATTTTAGTTGCAGTATCGAGAAAACTAAGAAGGTTAGTCAGGCAGGATCTACCTTTAAGAAATCCATGTTGAGTTACACTCAACAGAGAATGCCGACTAAGATGCTGACAGTTTTTTCACGCAATAGTTTTTCTAGTACATTTGAGACGATGCTAGTCCGGGTGACAGGTCTATAATTCCCAACAGTTGACATACAACCACTCTTGTGTATTGGCACGACTATGGCTTCCCTTCACTTACTGGAAACCACGACCAGTTGCAGGCATGAATTAAAGAGCTGGCAAAACGGTTCGGTAAGCGCTGAGGCAAGACTTTTAAGCACAACTGAGTAAATGCCATCTGTCACTCAGATTTGCTGACCCGAACATGAATAAGTGCGTCATACACCTCAGCCTCATTAAAGGACAACTCATCCAATACATGGACACCAGATGTCAGGCCGAGCAGACCTGACGGTGCTTTTGAAGAATTATCCCGTCGTTAAGCGCTACTGAAAAACCATGAGTAGGCAGTCGCCTGAGACAGGTTGGTATCAGCTACTTTGTCGTCATTCAGTTTCAAATCTCCTATGCTTCCCCTAGTTTTTCCTTAGGACTGTGCGTAGCTATAAAACCTTTTCGGGTTGGATTTAGCATCGAAGAGACCACCAAGGTGGCCTTTATTGTCTTCTCACACACTGCAGTGGAGCGTGCTTGACTTGTAACTCGTTTAAATTCTTACAAATTCTATTCCAGTTTTCACTTACAGTGGAATCGCTAGATAACTGGAATGATGATTATGAAGTCTGCAGAAGTAAATCCCAGTCTAAATGCCTAAACTTTCGTCTAGGACGAGAGAAAAGTGTGTGAAAACGCAATATCAATTCGAAGCTTATCATTACGTGATCGCTTTTGCCGTGCGGCGGTAGATACTTTAAATACCTAATGGTTTCTAGCTGGGACGAAAATACCAATTCTTAAGTGGATAGATTGTATCCATGACGAAACCTTGTAGGATCATTCACATGCTGGTGCAACGCATGAATATGGAGCCATTCAAGAGAGGTGTCAGATTGCTGGATGACTACCCCAGTAGGAACAGGCCAATCTATGTCTGGGAGGTTGAAATCACCCAAGAGAAGTACGCTGGGAGTTGAGCGAAACAAACCGTCGAGTGTCTCAATGAGCTGTGCAATCTTCTGTTGGGATGCACTGGGTGTGACGTAGACACAATCAATTGCGATATGCTTAACCCTAACAAGGAATGCCTCCCGATCCGTCTAGTATTTGAATTCAACCAGGATTGGTCGAGGGCAGTTACCCATCCTCCATCTTCCTACACGGTGGATTCGCACTGTGGGAGTACAAGGTTTCAGACCGACCATTCGAAGAAGATCGTTTATACACCTGGGATCAATATATCTGCAAGACTTGGATTCCTTAATAAACTGTTCCGCTCGGTTAAAAACTAGTATATTTCTAGTTCTAGATTTTGGAGCGAAGGAATTTCCGTGCAATGTTTCAATTTTCTGACGCAAACCATTCAATTCATGAATAAGTTGTTCCAGCTCAGGTGAACCGGCATCAATTGAATGTTGCTGTTTTTGTGTACCAAACTTACTGGTCTTAGTACGCTTCTTGGAGGTTCAGCTACATTTGTCACCTTGGGAGTGGTAGTTTGCTTGGGTGGACGAGTTACCTGGCTAACCTGTTCGACTTTCCCTTTGACCGCAGTTAATCTAGATCCTTTATTTGCAAGTTGTTTCGAAGTTCTTCTTACATTCACCTCCTTGGGTGGATAGTGTAACTGGCTAATTTTGTCAACTTTGGCCTTGACTGCAGTTGCCCCTGGGCTCATATTTGCACGTGAAACAGATGCATAAGTTTGAGTGTTTACAACGATCGACAATCTAGGCAGGATTTTATTATTATCAAGTGTTATATTACTAGAATCAGCGTCACTGGCAGCCTTATGGCAACAGCTGAAATATTACTGAAACCGGCGGTACTTTGCATAAAAATTTACCTTCGTGATTCTCCTTCTTTTTCTTCTTCTTCTTGATAGACGACAGGTGGTCAAGCCCTTGTAAGCCGCATCTCTTTATATCCGCAACATAGTCCAGGAGAACCTCAGTTGAAAAAATCTTGTCCAGTGTTGTTCAGGTTCGCCGTGATTACAGGCAATACCTTATCCAAAAGTTACTCGAATTGGTTTTCAGAGCTCGCTGAGATAACCTTTTCCGGAAGCGCATTCCACAAGTTAACAATTCTTGTTGAGAGCGTGAATCCATGTGGTAGGCGTAGTGTCCTTCGCTTTTGAAGCTTTAGAGCATGGCCACGGGTTCTTGAGTCCGTCACGAGAGGGAGAAACTCTCGCAGCTCGTCACCATAAGCTCCCAGCAATATGCGACGAGTTAGCAGCAGGTCGTAGAGCACACGCCGAATACTGAGCAACATGAGGTTGAGGCGTTGAACTCTCTCCACATAAGGAACTGATTTCAATCCTTGTACTCGTTTCGTCGCCCGCATTTGCAATTTTTCTAACTGGTTAAGTTCTGCCTTAGTTCAAGGATAGGTGGCTGGCGAACCATATTCCAAAACTGGTCTCACGTATGTGGAATAAAAAAATGCGAATCATTTGTGGAGTAACCGCCGATTGATTTGTAATTTTTAAGTGGATATTAATTCCTACACACACAAAGCCGTTTTCATTAAAAAATAATGGTAAAATTTCTACACGCACTGAAGTGTGACGTGCAAGTTATTTGTGATATCTTTTGCCTTGGTCTTCCCTTCAGCTCAATGTGGTGAAATAAATTCGACCTTGGTTTCCATAACAACTAGCAGTAATTCATTCTACCAATTAATTGGATTATACAAATCGATGGGTATCAATAAAGGAATCGAGCTTAATTCTGTACAAAAATCACATCTTTCCGAAGCATTTGAAATGTTAGATACGGGTGGTACTGGTTTGATCGACCTAGATTATATAAAAGTGGCATTGAGAGCAATTGGTTTCGATCCATCCGTGAGGGGAATAAATGAAATCTGCCAGAGTAAAGACGGTTACAAAGGTAATATTCTTTATGATTATAAAATCTTCCCGGCAGATAAAATAGATTTCAAAGGATTTGTAAATATAATGACAGAAAAAATGACACAAAATGACACTGATGATGATCTGCGCATGTTTTTCAAGTGCATGGACAGAGATATGGATGGATTAGTAAATTTCGAAGATTTAAAGTCAACGGCGATATCCATAAATGAGGACATATGTGACGAGGAGCTTTTCGTAAGTTGATTCCAAATGATTTTTTTATTTTTACTTAAAAATATTGTTTTACTCACTTTAGTGCAGCCACTAGATCTAATTTTTAAGAATTGAATTTAGAAGTCAAAAGTTTCAACTTTATAAGTCACTTTAAATTAAAAACAAAATCTGTCGTCGTGATGTGTGATTCGTTCTCTATTCAAATGCATACCATTTATATAATTTGTTTTCAGACGTCTGATGAATCTGATTCTAAACATTATACTGTTAATATGAAAGGATAAGCAACAGAAACAAAGCAACAAATTTTGTTTTCCAACGTAAATGGGTTTAAGAAATTGAGAAATGGCAACAGAAATAAACGACCACATTTTCTTTAAAACTCGAGCTTCGCATCAAAACAGCTCATTTTAGCCAGGATTAGTTGTGAAAATTTGTTTGCGAGACAAGTTGGTATGATACGACTACAAACAACGATGTTGTAATACCCTACCTTCAATTTGAGCGATCAAGAGTTACAACAGTTCATAAACGCTTAATTGGGATCGGTCAAAAGTTGGACGGTAGCTCAGGATGTTGAGGCGTGGGACTACAACGGCGATGGAAGCGAAGAATATGCATTGCTGATGAGCTCAAATAACAGCGAAACTCAAGTCCAACGCTTCCATTATGGACCGTGGTGATCAACTTTGTGAATAGTTCGATGGGCTTGCACGGATGAGTAGTCACAAATATAAACAACATAGTCTCCAAACACCGCTTAAGTTACAACAGCGTTTTCGATATTAGCCGCCATATTATTAAAAATGTTTAATAATGAGTGGTTTGTCGCAAAAAGAAAAGTATCAATCTATACCGGATAACATGCATACCTGGATATGTGCTAGGTTTGCTCCGCTGAACTTACTGCATAACGGTGATACGACTGCCATGGCTACCGGCAAAATATTTTGGAAGAAGTTTCGTTTTTGGGAAAAGTGAAAAATGTGCCATATATAATCTTTGATCTTGGGAATCTTTTCCGAGGAAACAGTTTTATTCTGTTTGAAAAACCTTCCTAACCCGTGTTTTTGTGTTTGAAACTGCAACTGGATTAATGTGAACTATACATCTCAATTATGAAATAAGTAAATCACCGATACATAACTAAAAGTGTAGACTCTGTGTTGGCTAACTAAGTCAATTGATGTTTTACTTAAGAGGACACAACTTGGTGTTTTCTAAATATGATTAGAGTAAAATAAGAAGTCACAACGATTAATCTGTGCTTCAAATCAAATAAACTTGCCATCCCAAAGATGGAATAGCGCAACTATATTGAAGTTATGATCATACTGATACACCTGAATAACTAATCAAAAACGTGCAGTCTGATTACAAAGTAAAATATAGGTTTGACCTGGAAACTCATATGTGTTGACAAAGAAAATATGAATTGTTCATGAACAGATACATGCGAAAGAATGGATTATAAAATAATTTTCACGGCTGTTCTAAGAGTTAGTACAAATGTAAATAGACAATCAAAACAAGCGAAGTCTGATTTTCTGTAAAATTAAATTAATTAAATAATAATAATTTTTCCAGGTAACTCATGATGTTGACGTTAGACTTTGCATTATTCGTTTTTATAATCAAGCATCTTAGAGATTAAAAAGTTTTAGCTTGCCAAACCAATATATTCCGATAACAATAACGGATATTAAATAAACCAACATGTAATGAATTGAAGTAACTTCCAGACAAAACATTCAAATCCACAAAAATATAGATTTTTTATCCATTATACCTGAAGTGCATATGAAGTGGGTCGTTACCGTCTTTTAAATTGACAATAATATTTAAAATCACGGTTAGAAATAAATGTGATGAAAGATTCCCCTCTTCGTTTGCAGCGTAGTAAATTGAAGGCAAAACATTTCTAAAAATCAACTCGATAGTGCAAGATTGTGATGAAAGTGTAGCTATTGACCGAAACCGGCAAATATTGAATCGATAACATGACAACAATTGATTGCGCGTCATTATCATATCTCTTAAGAATATTCCAAAGTATTTTTGACCTTAAAATCCATAATAATGTTGTCAAAGATTTTCAAATAGTTGGTATAAGAGTATTAGTTGTGAATAGTTGGACTAATCCTTAGTTATGATCGTTTATAGTTATTAAATATCAGTGAGTACTAAAACGAATTGCGTACCGAATATCTATTTTAATCGGAAACAATTTGTTTGTAGATAAAAAATTATTTACACGAAATTGACAATAATTGTTATCACTTAATTTGTATCAGATGAAAATACAATGTTTACGAAATATAATCGGTCGCACATTTTGCTACTAAATTTTGGTCAGTTTGGTCTTGTTATGATAGATGCCTTTGCGGAAATCGGATTCATCTAACCTTAAACGTCCGTATAATTGCAGTGAACTGAAAAGTGGAGGAAAAAGTAAACTTATAGTAAACTGAAAAGTAAAAAATTTATTTCCAGGTGTTTTGAGTAGATTGACGGTTATATTTGTCGGAGTCATGACAACTCATATCAATCAAATCATTAATATTTGAGAAAGAAAAGAGCAGAATAAAGCAGACTATAAATCAGTAAGACAGCAACTGAAAATCTTTTTGCTCAAGGCTCAAGATATCCCTAATAATAGACTCCTACATTCCAGATGTGACTGTGCAAAAGTGGCTACTAAATTAAGTAAATGAATTTTGAATGATAGGAATTAAAAACGATTGAAAAGTTAAGCTATACATAGTGCGATTAAAAATGTTTCCTCGGTTCTTAAATTATCTCTTTTTAGAATATTTGCTGGAGAACATGAACAATTAAATTTTAAAATCGT
This sequence comes from Atriophallophorus winterbourni, assembly GCA_013407085.1. NCBI lineage: Eukaryota > Metazoa > Platyhelminthes > Trematoda > Plagiorchiida > Microphallidae > Atriophallophorus > Atriophallophorus winterbourni. Next base: position 61,244 of record JACCGJ010010422.1, on the reverse strand, counting down.
TTGGCGAGTAATAAGCAAGCGCTCAAACAATAACTGAAAATTAGACGACAAATATCGTGATCGCGAAGCTTTTCAACGTTTATCGATTTAAACGAGTATGAAAAAAATTAATATCGTGTTTACTGGGCATCACGTTTGAAGAAAATATCCTCTGAATCCGAGCACAGCGGTCTATTACCGCGGCTGGCATTATCTAAATTGCTGCGAAACAAGGATCTCGATTTAGAACAACATGCTTCAAGTTTTAAGTGCCACAGCATTCCAACGTTCAAGGGTGCACGTAGCTAAATGTTTTCAAAAATGTCACAATTTATGTTATACTCACAAAAGTATGGTTGTTTCTTATCACCGTTTAGTCAGTGTTTTCTGAAGAAGCCAGTAAGTTATTCACGTAAGGACTAAAATGTTCCAGTATGTTGAGTTGGTAAGTGATATTTGACATTCTTAATTAAGTATCAATTATTAATTTTCCAGTTAGTATTTGTGCAATATGTAATGTTCAATTATGCGTTTGTGCTTTTTCACTATCAGATTGGATTAAACGAAATTCTAGAAAATCAAATACAAATGAGCGCAAAAAAGTTAAAAATTCATTGAAATGAAGAGTCTGATTCGATAACTAAACTTAATGTATACAGCATAATTAACTTATAAGCGAAACCTGTTAGTACATGAAGTAAATTCAAATCGAAGATAGTAATGGGATACAATTGTTTCTGTGAAAGTTGATAACAGCTTAAAATTGAGAAGATTCAGTTAAGTTGTTTCATTAAGTTAACCTGTATGATTACACCGAATATTGTACTAATGCTTTGAGGATATGTTTGTGACTACTGAATGTTTAAAATCTTTGATATCACTAAAAGGACTGAAACATTTCAAACATGAAATCATATTTATGAATATTCTCATCTCACCTTCAACATGATGACTCACTTGCGTCATAATATGTTTCTCTATATGCAGGAAATGATTAACGAAGTAAACGCCTCCAAAAGCGGTTGTGTCAGCGAACAGGAATTCGTGGACTTTATATGCAAAAGAAGTGATCCATGATATCTAGTGTTAACACATGCCTCACGTTCAAAATGAAGACGTTCGTTTACGGTATCACGCAGTCAATTCATTGATTTCATTTTTTCACTAGTGTTTTTTATTACGAAACTTTTGTATATAACCTTTTCGCAGTTTTCTTAATTATTCTGATTTTTTGCTTATTATACTTTTTTGCTCAACAAAACCTGTTTCTCGCGACCGTTATAGCAACTTAATATGCTTTTGTACACTCTAATACCTTTATCAACGTGACCCTGTTTTCAGCCCCTAATTCGTATTATATTTTTCTCAAGCAATTTGCTTCTAACCAACTCCCAGAATATATGGTAAACGTCAGATAACGTGTATTTTCTCAAGATTTTTTAATGAAAATCAAAGGTTTTAGAAATTTTTGAGTCATTTTGATACAATGTACCAAACATTTGATGATGCATTACGGGAATCGTTAGCAACTGGAACACATGTGGAACAAGAATCAGGATTGGCGTAAATGTAAAATTTCAAGAGGTTGACATGAAAAGAGTATTTGGGTTTGCTTTACAGACATTCGTAAAAAGCTGCTCCGATGTATGTATTTGGCTTTCATCAAATATTTAGGGAAAACTATCTACATCGATGACGGAAATATGCCTTTTTGAATGTGTTTTATATTTGAGTATTGAATGCAAACCACGACATTGCAAATCTTGCAGAGAACAAGATGTTTAGGAAATTGATCAGGAAGTTACTTTCTTATATAAATGGATCAGCAATCGCATGGTGTATTGAAGCGTTCAAATTAAACATACATTTGTTGCTTACTTAACCTTTCATTAAGCTTTGAAACGCTTTAAAAAGGGTAAATAAAGTTCGAAATTGAAGCCGGTGGTAAATAAAGTTCACTCAACAATCCACGGTGATCAAATATATGATGGCACATTTTATTTAATCGTATAAACGCTCAAAATGTATCAAATCGTTGCGCTGCTGATATCTTCGCACATGAATTCTACAACCGGTTTCTTCCCATCCTCCAGTGAATACAGTTATAATAGGTCGAATAAGCACTTGAATATTGGCAGAGGTAAATAGAGTTGTATTCAGCAGTCACTGTTGAATAGAGTTCGTATAACTGGACAATTAGCGTTGTTAAATCTATTTCATATATCTTTTATACACCGGAATATCCAATAACTTTGAAGTATGTATATTATGAAGTAGCACCAACATGGTGCATATAGGTGTGTTTATGAATTTCTTGATACGTAGATATTAGTACAGATAGTTGTTTTCTTACACTTTGGGATTACTCAGGGAAGAAGTGAGCTCCTCAAAAACCACTCGTAGCATTGAGGTTTCATATTTTAAAATGAAAGAAAAGAGACTCTTGCATTTGAATCTACGTATTTTTGTTCCAATCTGCGTAATTATTGTGACGATTTTTCGTCACTATTGATCTTCAAGCGAAAACTTGATTATATTACGCATTGAAACATAAATGTTTCGTGCGAGTTGTGCGCCATTTGCGGAAAATGTTAAAAATAATTAACGCAATTTATTAGTTACTTCATATTTGCTTGAATAACTATTTTTGTAGGTCAGAAATTTCTCCTTTGGTTGCAGCCTTCAGTCTATCGGGTAATCAGAATATGATATATCATTTCACATGGGTCTTATATTAGTTTTTCTGCTACTGTAAAATTTAAGTAGTCTGTTTTGCCTTAAGTATGAGGCAAATAATGAAATGTTCAGGTATATTGTTGCTCGCATTCACCGCACCTGAAATAATTACCTGGTTGCACCATCAGGATTATATTTGTTAAACTATACAATTGTGGACAATATTCAAACAACTTTTGACGTCAACCACGGCGGTCAAATGTATATTCACAGAGGGTGATCGGATTAAGCACTGAAACCCACACAAATAACCAGCGTTGTTGTTGTGCACATCATTTCAAATAGTTTGAATGCATGATTACATAGGGCGACTCATTATGCTTAATAATATCGGAATAATGAATCACTCATGATATACTGCGTTCTGTATTAATTACCCGATCCATATGAAATGATTTCTCTCCATACACTACCAGTTATTTTCTCCGCAATTACAATAACTTTAGAACAGGTAATTTACGAGAACATTTATCTGCGTCAAACGAATATGTCTGCCTTGCAGTGACGTATGCCAACTCAAAGTTAGATATTGATTCGATTCATAAAGTAGACATCGATGGTTGAGAAAATTGTCAGCTTGAAAAAGCACATTATTTTATAGACCTTGGTCGAAATAATCCGGATAATATTTCCATCCACATCGAGGCTTATAAGCGGGATGGGGTAGCAACACCCATCGTGTCTTGTTTAAACTTCCATCTGAGGTAAACATAAACAGTTAATATAAACAAAAATGTTGATATGAAAAACGTTCGTGCTTTCCCATATGTCACTGAAATCTGGGTTCGGTATGCAAGACACGAAAATTAGTCAAATGCTTCCGATTACAGAAATTTATTCGCAACTGGAATAAATCGTGCGTAGATATATCGATGTAAATTCAGTAGGTTTTCTAAAGCTACTCTGCGGAGTATGTACACCCTACTTCGACAGCGCATTCGATGCTGTCTGTCTGATTATTCTAGCAATAGAAACGATTGCATTCTGAAAGCTTTACGCTCTAATTAACTAAATTATGGAAATCAACCTTTGGGCAAACCACACTCGAGCTGAAAAACGTTTGACCGGTCTTAAGAAACCTCCGGATATTAAAGCAACGAATTATCTCACTACGAAATTTTAGATATCATTTTTTGTATCGATTAAACGTTTTCTGAGTTAACGCTATGAAGCAGGTCAGTTTAATTAAGGAAACTATCGTCAATGATTTCTGTAATTGTGTCATATGATCATTTAATTTAATCAATTAGGAACATTAGATTGATCCATTTCTTATAAAGCGCATTTTTGTTGGTTTCGCGTGCATATAAACTCACTAGTTATTGGAAATGAAATTTTATCTTCTTACGCACAAATGGCGCTGGGAAAAGTTTGTTGACAACTGTCTATATAATAATTCGTCAACGTTCTATGATAACTGTCTGTGCTATAGATACAAGATTTTTCATCATTTTTGACAAGATATTTCACTATGAAAGAAAATTTTCCATTTCAAGATCTAGAGTATAAACGCAATATGAAAAGTCAATTTGTGGTGTGAAAATTTCATGCATCATACTCGTTTTAATGGTTGCCCGCCATCATCAGATGCACACAGTATGTTTGGTTTTGGAAAGCCTTGATATAGTGGAAAAGCAGTAAGCGAATTTATACTTGGAGTTCACTATTGATCTGATTTAATGTTCAAAGTATATCTCGAATTTCGTAAAATACTGGATTGCTTTTGGGCATGATGTTTTATTAGTTATCAACAAATTAATGTCAGAAATCAACAAATGAGACTGATTTTTGGCATCTCATTGTGCATGAGTGATTTCCATTGAACTTTCAGTAGCAACACAGGTAGATGTACGATGCAGATGGTTCAGAAAATCTTATGCATGTTAGTGTAATACATACGTGCTATACGAGAAGTGCGGGTGGAATATTTTGAGTTCGTCACATTTTGAATATAAGTTTCATCATTTTCATTGGATCGGTGTGGTTTTTGGATATCTATCTGAAAGTTTGCTACGACGGATCTACTGATGAATTAGTTATCCATCTACGACGTATCGTTCTTTGTGTGCATCACCCGTCGATTTTCTGCTGTTCGTTCGTTCATTTGCATCGCTTATGTGTTTCGCATGGTTTCTTTCCGGTTCACTTGTGGATTTATATTTCTTCATTTTTTCAATTTACCGAATCTGCAGAGCGGTACCTTTCACCTAGAAACTACTTCGAACGCGCATTGAGCAAGTTGTTTGAAGATATCCATTTTTATAACCACATTGCATTTAATACCCGATACCGCGGAATCGATACACCTTCACACATAGATCTTTTTCTGACAAGCAATGAACATGACATTGATAACGTTGGTTACTAAAGTCTACTTTGTCTACACGATCACGTCGTCATCCAGTCTGACTGTATGTTTAAAGCAGTAGGAACATATGATGCCCGTAAAACAGTTAGGCGGATCAACACTATGGCGTTGAGTGTGGCTCTTAGTAACAAGATTAACTGCCATCAGGAACCCAGTAACGTACACGAGTTTTGGTTATGAATGATAACTCATTTCAAGAATTAAATCCAAGTGAGCTCTACATTCGTTCACAAGAACTAAAGAAAAAACCTCGAATTTAATCTTAAACGTCAAACATTACTTGGCGACAACATCGGCAAAACCCATCATCAGACACCTGGGAAACATTCCGTTTACTGAGGAACAAATTAAACAAATTTGTCTTCTAAGAAAAGATGTACTTCCAAGAACAGATATCACGCATGACGGAGTACAAACCTATAATCCAATTTCTAATGGTTAATAGTCCAGCTAAGGTGAAACCAAGAGTTGCGCCCGTGAACACGTCAGCTGGACCAACAACAACTGCATCAGATACTGCTAAAGCATTAGTCACGCTTTACTAATCTATATTCAACCCGAGAGAACACGAAATTTAGATTCCAAATCAAACCTTTTCAATCACGTTTGCTCGTCATGTCAAGACGCGTCCTACATGCATCATTCAATCTGAAAACCGGAAAGTCCCCCGAGCCCGACGGAATAACCACGCTCGTAATAAAACAATACGCGAATTGCTATAACAACGAATCATATACGTGTTCAATCAAACACTGGTAAATGGCGTGATTCTTACAAATTGGGAACGTGGAATAATTTCTCTTATTTATAAAGATGGAAGTAGCTGCGATGTTTCTAATCACCGACCGTTACTCTGTTACCTTTGCTTTCCTAATTAATTGAGCGCCTCATTGTTGACGATCTAATGAACATTTTGAAAATAAACAGTTGCTTTCGAGAAAACAGCATGGATATAGACGGAATGATTATTGTTAATCTATTTTACTGATAATGCTAAATGATTGAGCACAAGCGGTAGATAAAATGCTAGCAATTCATGCCTGCTATCTAGATATCTTCAACGTATTTGATCGTGTTAATCACAGCCTACTACTGCAAAAACTTGAATAGCTTTGTATCACCCGAAATTCGTTGAATTGGCTAAAGGACTACGAAACAAATTGCACTACCCTCCTATGTTTTAACGGTGCATTATCAAAATCAATCACAACAAATAGCGAAGTTTCCCAATGTTCAGTCCTTGGTCCGATCCTCTTTCTGGTTTATGTCAATGTTACACCGAAACTTGTTAGATGTAACATTTGGTTATTTGTGAACGACATAAAGACATAGCGTCGCACCCGGGGCACAGAAGACTGTCTACATTTACCAAAAGATATCGATACGATCTACAATTGTTTGTTGAAAATCAAACTGCAGGCTCATGAATTTGGGGAATCGAACAGAGTTCACGTACCATATAGGCTCACATGTCCTTGAAAAGTGCAGTGGAAAATAAAGATTTGGGTATTTTGATATGTTCCAGTTTAAAAACCTCACTTTAAACTAACACTGCCTTTAATTAAACAACATGTGTACTCAATTTACTTGAATGGGTATTTGATAAATTTTCGCCAAGATATTCCCAAGGATCATGAATACATACTTGAGACAAGTCATGCAATACGATATGTAGTCATAATTTCCATGGCTAAAGAAGGATGTAGAACCTATGCAGCGAATCCATCACCGCTCAACAAAACTATTCCTCATCATTCAAAACAAGCCTTATACAGAAAGGATAGCTCAATTGAATCTGTTCTAATCTCCCTATCGTCGAATCAGAGAAGAGCTTAGCCTATTTTACAAAATATTTCATACCCCAAACCATTCCTTACAAAGTCTATTCACGCGAGGGTATACAAACCCATGAATATATTCTGGTGGTAACCCATTGCAGCCTAAACCATAGAAGGTATTTTTATTTTGACCGCGACTGCTTTACTTGGAATAGTTTACCTTCTACCTTTGCTCACTCCACTAGCCTAATGCTTTAAAACGAAATTAGACGAGAATTGTTTAAATTACTAGTTTCTTGACTACTTATATGCTGTTTAATCTAATTGCTAATCTTGTTTTATACACTTACATTTTAATTTTTACAATCCAAGCTTATTAGTTTTTAGATCATAAAGAACCTTGAATGACCTTGAATTGCCTTAAGGAATCACAAATCAAATAAGTGCAATTTTGTGTAAACTCAAAATAAAACTAATGAGATGATTAGTAGTTATTGATTTTTGCACATTCATAAAATCCATAACGAAGGGTTCAATTTACGAACTCAATGTGCGCTTAATCTGATACTAACGTCGTTAATCCTGACAACCTGATCGAACATCAGACAAATGAAAACTACCCCATGTTTAGCAACTGATTATTCGAAACAGAGGCATGACTTTCTACCATTCAAGAAGAAGAATTACACGATGATTGCGCTACATTTTTGCCGAAATGTCGAAGGCATTTTATTATTTCATTGCGTGCTTACTTACAACGATTTTTCTTTACCTGTTAACTACGCGACTAACTTGTATGATATTAAGACTAAATCGCATGATTTAGTATCGAATTATTCCTATACGGAATTTTTATACTTTACTTTTAAGTTAAGGTTACCCTCTAATTGTATTTAAAATATCGATATCCGCTTATCAGTTTATTAAGTATATTGGGTTAAATTTAATTACATCAAAATTATCTGTAATTATTCCCTGACGAAGTGGACCGGACTCGTTTAGAATTGTTTCGTTATGAGTTCATACGAGAGTGAGCTAATTACTTGATAATTCTATATAAAATTTATTAGGTTCTGCGGTAAGTTTTTATGAAATGTTTACCAAATTTTACTTTTTGTGGGGCGGACAGCTAAGGAGTATTAACGCACTTTTTTAAGAATTGCAGATTTATATCGAAATAACTAAGCACAACCGAAACCGGGCTTAACTAATTAGTTATACATGAAGGTATATGAACCAAAATTTACTATCGATCAGGGACGAATAAAAATAACATTTGAAACAAAATGCAAGTTATCCTAATTCAAATCAATCAATAAAATTCAGTTATGAGTACAAAAATAATAATTGAAAGCCCATATACGTATAAAACCTAAGGCCTGTAAAACAATATTAATGACGCTGTTAAACGTTTACCAAAACCATGTACTAGATCAGGACGGAACAATAATATTGAATCAACCATAAAGAGAAATATCATCTGGGAGATGTCAATTGTTGTAAACCGAATAGATTAGCCACGGCGCGATAACTTGGCGTCTTTCAATTTAATTTATTATTGAATAAACATTTCCACAAGCCAGACACTGATTCGCAAAAAGGAATGTGATTCCACTCACCCATTGTTAACAATGATGAGTAAAGTAAATTGAAATCCCGTGTTTGTTGGAAAATGTTTCGCCATCAAGATGAATTTCGAAAAAATTTGTTACCGTTTTTGGATATCAGATGTGGTGCCGTCGGAACTTCCGAATCTTTCAAATTTTCCTTCGACGGAGCGTCGTGTTACCATATTCAATTTAACAACAATTCACACAATGTTGCCAGGTAGCACTCAACGTGCTGCTAAGAAAAGTACATGAATAATAGGAGTAATAATCATCCAATGCATTTGCAGCTCAACTGAGTATCGCGATAATGGGAAACCAAGACATCCGAGTTGTTATTTGCGTTCGCGTTCATTGTTTTATATAGTTAATGAAAGTTGTGTTCTGCATTTTAAAGCAGCAACAATGTGTGTGCCTCCTTAGTTTGGATATTTCTTTCAATGCTAACATTAATTCCCAACTAGGAGAAGCCATCCGAGTCGTTTCTTGGAGTGGATTATTGAATATGTTTGTCCACTGGAATAGGTTCGAAATGTTCACCGAATCGAAATTTGAGCTTATAATTAGAGCGATCAATTTTCAGATAGAGGTGTGTTAAATTCACTCAAGATTCTCAATCGTCTTTGACGAATAATATGGAATAAACTTCCATTGTACGAATGCGTCAAAGCTGTGAAGCGGTAACCTACAACATATATATATATATATAAACTTTAGTAAATGTTAGAGAATAATAACACCGAATTGTATACTCCATGGAGGCAATAAAAGAACATTTGCAAACCACTACAGCTCATACAATCATGTCGAATCAATTTCATGTTTGGACCGCACCAGTCAAGGTGAGTCATGTTCGTAGTTTGCTTTAGTTTATGAATTTTGTGTAAGTTTCGCTATCGGAATTACATTCGTGTTGGATAGTCCACATCTATACACGTGTACAAAAGATGACCGTTTTACAGTCTCTGATCCTATCCTTTGTAGTTGGAAGATCACAGTGATAACATCTTGACTCCCATTGATACGTTAAAAGCATCAACTGTTGGTAATCATGTACAGGTCACTTTTCAGATGGGACAGAACTTTGAATACAACACTTGTTGCGGTACATTGTTCTCAACTATTCTGAAAAATAATTCTTCCCTCACCATGACAGACCAACATCGATACAGGAGGTGGAGTCTGAAATACATTTGAATAGATATGCATTTAAAAGTAAGCTTTCCATGTCATTTGCAGGTTGCAACACAACTTTGATTTTATCCTTGCGTAGTGAACAGGAATAAGGGATCAAGCGAACAAATGATAACGATGAGAGCGGTCTAAATTTCATCGGCATGCAGAGATTAAACACTCTCCTAAGCTATGTTTTTTTAAAAAAATATTTCTCGTAATTCGGATAACACTAAATAATATACTGATTGTCTTCGGTTTATTAGCCACGTTTTGGCCATTTCTCTTTTTTCAAATTCAACCATCACCAATCCCGTCAAACGCTCACATATTTTTCTAATTTCTAAAGCGAATCTCGATAAGTATTGGCTTGCTCCAGTGGGAAGCAGTTGTTTTGGCATATTTGATGGTAACCACAGAATTAGGCATCACTGGGACAATGATAGCGGTGTATAACACTTCGAACAGTTTTTTAAGCACTAGTTTAATCCGCTCAGGCTTACCTTAGTTTCCCTCCTAGCTTTCTTCACCGATTGCTGTCTGACCCAAAAACTATGGTGGACGTAGAAAACCTCACGGCGTATATCTCACTTGCTAATTGCGACCACATCAGAGGCTGGAGACATGTCGCAGTTAGCTTGCACTTTGAACGAGAAAACAAAACGTGACGGCACTCGGTTTGGAACTCACTGCCATTTGACGAGCTATACACACGCACTCCGACACGCATTGTTTCCTTGTCCGTGTCATCCGGTCAGGGTCGATTTCACTGGCGGTTCTGTTGTGGTGTGCGCATAATGGCGCAGTTGATCGATCGATATGAAGTAACGTGACGATTAAAGTGGAGGGGTAAAACAAGTATTCAATCACACAGTACGTTTATGGAGTCGATCATATGCGAGTAATAATATAAGAATCGACACAAAAATTACCTGTTTCAAACTATGATAACCTCGGAAATACTCACACCAATACACAATTTGATACGATGGGGAAAAGTAAGAAAAATTCAATTTGTCTAGAAATTCGTCCATTTAAAAATATCAACTTTGAATTATCACAAAGTGCCGTTTAATTTTCAAAAGTTCGAAATAATGTAGACAGTCCGCGATAATGGCTTTTCATACTATTACATGATCGGAGTACGGAAAGCAGCAGATATCGGTCAAAAGCGATGGCTTGACCAGTGTAAAGCTTAGGCAGATTTCACGGGTGAGAGATAGATTTTCTGACCTCATTAGACGTATACCGCCCACTATAAGCTCGGAAGCGGTCAGTCAGTAAGGCACCGTCTCGCCAGGGTTTGCTATCCACAAAGGGTATGTATGGATTCGGAATAAACCGAATAGAAAACTGATATTTGCAACACCTGCCAAACAAATTGCTAACAAAAAAAGGTTAATACATTTCTGAAATATTTTAATTCAAAGATGGACGGAAACTCGAGTTTTATATCACACAAATTCAACCACAACTATCATTTTGTTATCCGGAGTAGAACTAAGAAATGGTTAGTTATAAAGTGAAAGTCTTGGGTAATTCATAAGAATTTTGGTACGGAAACAACTTGGAGGCAATTCTGTAAGGTGCGGAATCACGTCACTAGTCATGTAAGAGAAGATCGCATGCCGTTCCTATGGAACTTGCTTGAGAGAATGGAAACGAATCCTAAGGTTCTCTACAAGATAGTCAATGAGCGATCAAGAATATTAACAGGCGTATTCTCTTAACAAACCACTAATGGATTGATATAGTCTGCCCGAGATACCACAGATGCTTACTCGCTTGCCTTCAATCCTAAGCGTTGTATCTCATAACAAGTTTTACCAAATTCGCAACATTTGGAATTAATAAGTAAAATGACTGTCAATGGATATATTTTTGGGTGGAAACTTTGTAAACTATGCGAAAAGAAGTCCCCTGGAGCAGACGAAATTACCCGAGCCATATTTCGCAGATGTCACGTTGCTTTGACTTCTTCTCTCACATGCTTATTTAATCTCAGCCTAAATGAAGGAAAAATACCACCGCATTGTAAAGCAGGGTTGATAATTCCTACTCATTAATGCTGAAGCCGTTCAGACACAGCAAACTTTAGACCCGTATCGCTACTACCTGTGATCTCTAAATGAATGGAACGCATTGTGACTGCGCGCATAAGATAACAATTTGAAAACCAAAATATTTTGACGCAGTACAACACGGTTTTCAAAGAAATCGTTGCTGTTTATCTAACCTACGTACAACGTTCAAGGATTGGGCCAAGGCACTAGACGAAGGTGAAGCTGAATATGCTTGTTACATCGATATTTCCAAAGCTTTCGATAAAGTCAACCATGACATTCTAATCAAAAGCTCGAAGTTTATGGAATAGCGGGAATGTTGCTGAATTAGATAAGGGACTATCTTACTGATAGATACATCCATGTTCGCGTTGGCAGCACCTTCTCTAGAAAAATAGACGTCACTTTTGAAGTTCTGTAAGGCTCGGTGCTTGGACCTCTTCTGTTCTTGGTGTTTATGAACGATATAGTAGAGGATATTGTATGTAACTTGATAATGTTAGCCGATGATATTAAAATATGGAAACGTGCCAGGTTTGTTCATGACTGTGTGGCACTACACTGCACTTTATTTCATTGGTCTCAGTCAAATGAGTTGCCATTTAACCCGTTACAGAAATTTGTCTATCAAAAAGCGAATTTTAAAACTAAATCTAGACGATTTTTACCAAACGACGGATACGGAGTGGCCACCTGTTGGTATTCAAAATCTTGGGCTCTAATCTTTAGTTCATTGTACCATTAAGTTGATCGACGTTTATGCATCAAGGGTTTATTTGACAACAGTGGGAATTGGCGCCTTTTATCATCGACTCAAAACAATCCCTAAAAGCGAACAGCAGTAAACTGTATAATTGGCAGTTCAGATTAGGTTAGTTGTTATTAGCCTTCTTTTGCCGATTTCAAACATGGATTTACATGAAGATTGAAATCTCTGTTTCGTAGCAAATGACTAAACATACCGCTCCTGTAGAGACAACGACTTAACAGCACTAACAGTGATTGACACTATACAGAAGAACTATTTTCTTCAGCCAAAAGCAATATCCATTCATCACCAGCTCAGAGATAACGTTTTACACTGTTTCCGAAGTGAGTGGCCAAGAGCAGTTTCATTAAAACTCGTATGGCCGTTGTCATGTCTCTTCATCAAGCGTTTTGACACATAAGTGCGGTCTGCCCAAACGTTGACTTCCTCGTTTCAATTTTTATAGAGCAGATCTTTCTGTCGAAGTAGGGTGAACATGCGATTTAGACCAGCTGTGCGAAGCACTTCTATATTTGTGAATTTGTCCATCCACGATACACTCAATATACGACGGATGCTCCGTAATAGAAAAGCATTTTGCTTCCGCTAGTGTCTTACGTGAATAGTTCAGTTTTCACTGTTTTATGGTAATGCTCCATATTACAACATCTTTGTCTTTGAAGCCAGCTTGCGATTGCCTCAAACAGCTGTTCTGTTAATCCACATACCAATCTCGATGTCAAACGAAAGGTTACTCGCAACAATTGAACTAAGATTTGTGAATGAATGAACTGTTTCAAGTTGACAGCTTTCAACATTGATATTGGGTGACCATACAGTCATTCAACTGCGAAATTTGGTCTTGGTCATGCGGATTGTTAAGTATTTGGGTGCACAGGTAGAGCAGTCAGTAAGGGAGTGAAGCTGCTCGTGAGAGTGAATCATGACTGCCGCATCGCCTACAGACAGGTTGTAGCGAATTAGCACATCCTGTAACTTGGATTGTGCTCTCAAACGTTTCACGGCAGAAAGCTTGCCATCACTTCACGGGCATAGAAAATTATATTGTTTTCGCGTTTTAAAACATTGCTTAATAAGCAGAGAAAAGAAAATGCGGAACAGATTGGGAGGAAGAACATGATCTTTGTTCGACGAATTTTAAAATCTAAAATACACTTATTTAACAGACTGATCTTTCCATGACAGAATTTAAAAACATAACGAACTTTAGCACACTTGAAGGACAGCCGATACAGCATTTTGAAAGGCCACTCCTTGACAACTTTGTTACTTCATTGCAAACGTATTATGGTATAAGTTCTTCTAAACACTTTGCTTGAATTTGTCTCAGTGAGAAAGTCAGTCCCACGTTTGATCTTCTCTTACGGAAGCCACTCTGATTTCGTAATAAAATATATCAACTGCATCCTTAAAACTATCAAAATATTTTATGACAAAGCATTGAAGACAGATTATTCTGTAATTGTCACAGTTAAATCTACTTAGGTAATTTTTCCATATATTGACGATTTTAGTATCTGGCTTCCCTCATGAGACACACTAGTCAAGCTAGCACTGAAAAATAATTCATTAGGTAGCTGTAATAAAGTTGTTCTAACGTGTTTTAGGAGCTATGTTTGAAGCCCGTTCCCAGGTGTATTTTCTTTTGCTGAACGGTTGATCGCTCTATTGAGCTCGCCAAAATTTGGGTCAGTATCAACATGTTGAATGCTTAGTAAACATTCATCAGTTTTAAGTGCATGCGGTAAAACCGTGTTGTCCCTAGTGTAGAGAGAGTGGATAAGAACACGACATAACTCTGTATATGCTGAATTTCGTCGACAATCGGGTCACCATATAGTGATTAATGGGCGCTTTTTCAAGTGTGTCTGGACTAATGATAATGTTGATCCCTTTTAAGCCATAAATCTTGAAACATAAATATAACTAACAAGCAAGGTTTGAGTGCAATTAATAGATTGCCCGTGACTGAATTTCAAGACAAACACGTCGATCTAATATACTGAGAAAAGTATGAAATAAATCCTCGCCAAAACGCACGTAACACGTTTATTAAATTGTTGCTAATCTGAATGCGGCGAGTTTAACAAGGACGATTGATGCACGTGAACGTAACGTAGGGACAGCTTAGGCACAATCGTAGAACAATAGCAATTCGGTTTTTGGTACATTTTCTTATGGGGGCATTTCAGAACAAAGTTTATGAGTACAGAACTGCTTACATTTCATGTATTTTATCACACATGAGTTTGTAAGAAATTGGTGTACAGTCTCTACAATTGTTCTGTCATGCGCGGAAAAGCTTGTGGTTTCACTTCTGTTCTTTCATTCACAATTTTGTACGGCATTTTTGGATTACATTCCATTTTTTTCACCATACGTTGCTGGTAATGTTGTTTGTCCTGCCGAACGAAGGTGGTCACTCTGTTCCGTATTCGGCAAACTTGAAACCAAGTTTCTGAGTACAAAGATCGAAATGAATGGCCCAGGCTCGTCTTTTCAGTAAAATCCGTTTTCTGGTTCTACTGCGAACAGTGAATCAGAAGGCGCGGACATCTTTTTCGGAAATAAATAGAGTTTGATTCGATTTGCATCTGAATGTAGTTCAACAATGAATTGCAGTGTGTATTTGAGTCACTGAAATCAAGTTGGAACTCGTTTAGTTCACAGAGTACTTCTCTGAATTTCAAAAAGTCGACTTTACGGATGATCTTCGTCTCCTTACTGTCTTAAAGCACTGCGGGCGTAATCGAACACCAGCACGACATGGTCACTCCTCCTCCAGACATGGACTCCGTGGATGAAAAATGATATATTCTTGCTTGACAGGATATACCAAACTCGTGCGTGGTTTTCGAGACCTTACATACGAAGAAAGGTTGAAAAAGCTAATGCTCCACACTCCCCTTCAACGTAGACTTCGAAGTGACGTTATCATTACATACAAAATATTGAATACTCCAGATCACCTACTCAAACATTTGTTCAAATACCGTGAATCAGGAATTACACGTAGCCACTCAGCGGCACTACAAATTCCCCATTCCCGTACTAACTGTCGTCAATATTTCTATTCGGTACGTGTCTGATCCTGTGGAATGCCATTCCAGAAGCAATTATCACCTCTCACTGTATCAAAACATTCACTAGAAACTTGGAAACTTATTTGTTACAAAACGATTTGACGATGCCTGTGTATTGACTCAGGGTAAGTATATTACTTGACTCCAGTGGCATCGTATAATTGTTTTTTTATACCTCTTATTGAACGAATATTTACTATGATATGGTATTTGTGAAGCTATGCGCTTTTTTGTTACCATAAATTCTTGAATCTTGTATCTTGAATCTTGATTCAACAGCCTATGCGTTTGATGTCAAAACAAGGTCCAGAATAGATGACCGATCTCTTACTTTCATTCGCGTATGTCTGAAGAGTGGTTGTACAATGGTACTAGATCGAATATTTCGAGAAGTTTGTACTCCAGTGAGTTTGTTGGATGCTGGTCTATAAAGTATATCCACGGAAGTTTGAAGTCCACGATGAGAGTGGTGTCGAGCGTTGAGGCGATGAAGTCTTTAAACGAGCATGTCTTTGTGCTATGCGGTCAATGTTGATGATTGGTTTGTGACCCCAATTGTACAGGTGTCACTAGATTCCAGGTCAAGTGAGTACCACCGCGTGTCAGTGAGTGAAATATCAGTATCTGAGTTTACGTTTATCTTTTGTCGCTTGTGACAATACAACGCAACACCATCTCCATCGCCACCACGGTCATGGCGTAGGAGTGTCATATTGGGAATAGAATGTTCAATGTGGGCCATACTCGATCGATACCAAGTTTCAGTCACAGCTATAAGATCAGGGGAAATGTCTACACAGATATTAATCACTTCCGCCAACTTGTTGACTAAACATTGAGCGTTTGTAGGAACACATATGATCGATACTGTTTTATGTAGTGATGAATCATGTGGTATGTGATAAGTCTTTAAACAATGTGACGCCAGATCCCACTGAATAGCCAATTCCTGGGATGATAAAACATGTGAGATTTTATTGGTCGCCGACTGCTTAAATGGACAATTAGATCTCGGTGTGAATTGCTCGGTCCGACTCGATTTGAGCCGCACCTGCGACGTTTTTTGATGTTTTGATTTCTTCCGTCTGGATGGAAACGCTGCTATCCGCTGTTTCCAGACGAAGGAGTGTTTGACTTATGACATTGGTTTTTGGTGGCGGCACTGTGCAAGGACTTAGCTCTGCAGCGAACACATACATAGCAGACGCCCGGAACCTTTTCATTATTTATTAATGCTATCGAATCAGGGGCTAATGAACGGTCACATTTACCATGAATTTTACTCATACACAGAAACACGACTTGACTCGCCTTGGGACTCACCGGTTGTTCACTCGCTTGCACGTGACCTCGGGACAATTCTGTGTCGAAATCCGTCCTATCACCTGGGCCAGCCGTTACCATTGTTGACTTTGAGGATCCAGGCCCTTGCCTTGGCACATAGATCAAGTTGGTTCCATGTCGGTGAACAATCCTCGCTGTCACAGCTTGATCGATCGATTTTTTGTCTGTTGCATCCCGTGATCCGGTCACACACGTTAGTAGCCTGAAGTGGGTTGTTCGGCTGAATGATGGGCGTTTGGTCGACTGGTCGATGTAGTCGCATTTGGAACTCGTGATTTCGTCATTTAGCAAATAATCCACTAATACTTGTTACTCACACAATCGCGTGCAATTATATCAAAATCCTTAGAATAGTTAGCGTTGAGAAAATGTCTCCACGCGTGAGCAGACGAAGATAGTCACATCGATACGGTAATTTTGCTGTGGATCTGTTTACAAGAACAAAACGAATAAATTCAGATAGCTATGATCGAAATTAACACAGCATTCTTAGAATGCGAGAAATCCGAGCAGATTCAGCGAAGATATGAGTAAAAGTGTCAGAGCGAAAAAAATGACACCGCACAGCAGAATCTATCCAGTATATCTTGATTCCTGATTTTTTGCATTTGAGAATATTAATGCTGAGAGATTTCAAGAACTTCGGGTTAACTGTTTAAATCCTCTGCATTCTTATGTCGAGTTACACATCTCATTCTTTTCTCAAGAAATGTCAGTCCAAGCAATGAATGAAACGTTCTGCAGCTCATTGAAGCTTTTGTCGAACAAAGCAATTCAGCGAATCTATTTGTTATATTTTGAATATATACGCTTCTGCCTGCTGTACTGTATTCATAAACGCTTATCATATAGTGTCCACTAACGTTGATTAAAGGGCCCGAATCTTGCATTCATATGGATTTTACTGAAGGTTAAATTTGTACCATCTGTATAGTTTTATGCTAAGAAAACCAGATGTGAGCACCAGCCATATAAGTCCATCCGAAATAAATGGGTTGAATGATGGTTTGGAAAACGAAGACTCATTGTACGCGTTTGATTGAACACTCGCAGGCCAGTAAGGTCAAAATCTCGTTACATGTTCAGTATGCCTGCTATGGTATCTGTCAGACGACAGAACTTAGCCTTGAATGTAAAAAGAACGAGTTTCCATTGTATGATGGCTGAAAACTATGATATGTATATTAGAAACACTTGTGAACCAATGACTGTTCATTTCACCACCACGTGTTATACTATTTAATTTGATGGCTGATTTTTAACTTACACGAACGTCTCATGAAAATTGACCCTTATTATTCAAACATGAAGTGTCACGTCTTCTCAATGAACAACAATTGTAGATGGCTGCCGCGATCGAACGTTTTTTTTATAACTAAGCAAATCAGTTTATGATTGAAAGAAAATTACGAAAATCTACATTTAAAAATTGATATCAGTTTTCGAAAATTATTAGCATTTGTTTGAATGGATATTTTGTTAACAACACAAAACAAGTTTATCGGAAGTCAACTTTCGCAAATTTTACAGAAATGTATTCTGTTTTAAAGAATTCTAATTAACTCAAATAGCGAATTGGGTGGTCGCGATTTGATTGAAGTAATATTCAGAGAACAGAACAAGGCACGGGGCTGTTTAACTTAAATTCACAGCCGAGAGGCAAATCTAGTGAATTAATATTAATGCAATGTACTGCTTGGCCAAATTTTTGTTTATCAGTAAAGTCTTTACGAATCTAATTTGAGTGTGAGTTCTAGGTTTAACCGATCTTTCTTCATTCTAGTTACAATTCAGTTTTCTGTTCCATAAACAGAGTTCAAACTGCACGTTACAGATTACCAGCCGGTATTCAACCAATGAAGAGTAACCCGAGATGAATTTTTCAGTCACGTTTGCATGATCTGTTCAGTGGATATTTATAATTGCCACATCCGATTAATAGCTGCACGCGATTTGTTATAGTCAGTGAGATGAGATTTGACCAATAGATAGATGGTGAACAAATCTAGCACTGAATTTCCCATTTTTACAACGGCTATAGCAGAAAACAATGCAATATAACAGGTACTCATGTGAATGCAAAAATTGAATTTAAACTGCCTTAGAATGGCAAGTTAGATCGTAAATCCCCATTTGCTTCTTGGAATTTTGCTTCTTGTGGAAACCGAGCTACTACTAATTGATAAAATCTGACTTCAACTACGCATGGGTCAGTTGATTCGCGTCCTTCCCTAATCCGCATTAAAACATTAAAACTGACTATTTAACACACTTTATCAACCGTTACCTGGAATCACCCAGTCAGGTCAACAGAATGTAAGGTCAATTATTCAATGTGAAGATTGGTTGGATTAGTTGGATTCTAGTGTTGTAAATTAACATTTTCGATTGTTAACTCAGTACTCAGAAAAAGCTTAACAATGGGCTTAACAAAAACCCGGAGGACGTGTTATATGTAATAAAAATGTATAATCTTCCAAAAATTATTAGGGACAGTCATATACCGCATTGGTCGTCATGTATTTATTGAGCGTGTATAACCAACAGTCCGTATGAGAAATTCAAATTTGCATTCATTCCCACCATTAACACATACCACGACCGATTTACTGCTGTTTCCATTCATCAAACAGACAAAATACGATCAGGATCCACATGTCTTGAAACTGTGGAAAAATGGTAAACCAAGTTTGATCTTTAAAACCACTGTTGGATATGATTGACATGCAAAATTTATACTAGAAGCTTTCAAATTTTTACCAAACAGTCCGTATGAGAAATTCAAATTTGCATTCATTAAAACATTAAAACTGACTATTTAACACACTTTATCAACCGTTACCTGGAATCACCCAGTCAGGTCAACAGAATGTAAGGTCAATTCTACAATGTGAAGATTGGTTGGATTAGTTGGATTCTAGTGTTGTAAATTAACATTTTCGATTGTTAACTCAGTACTCAGAAAAAGCTTAACAATAGGCTTAACAAAAACCCGGAGGACGTGTTATATGTAATAAAAATGTATAATCTTCCAAAAATTATTAGGGACAGACATTGGTCGTCATGTAATGAGCGTGTATAACCAACAGTCCAGAAATTCAAATTTGCATTCATTCCCACCATTAACACATACCACGACCGATTTACTGCTGTTTCCATTCATCAAACAGACAAAATACTGATCCACATGTCTTGAAAAAAATGGTAAACCAAGTTTGATCTTTAAAACCACTGTTGGATATGATTGACATGCACTTATCTCACACATCTCATCAAAAACCACAAACGGTTGGCTATTTATACTAGAAGCTTTCAAATTTTTAGCCCAAGTGATTACAATGTAATACAGAGTCTTACTCACTTGTCTTCAATCCTAAGCGTTGTATCTCATATGAAGTTTTACCAAATTCGCCTCGTTGGGAATTATTAAGTGAAATGACTGTCAATTAATATATGGTTGGGCGGGAAATTTGTAAACAAAAAGTAAAGAAGTCGGCTGGCGCAGAGAAAATTATCCCCGCCATACATCGCAGGTGTCGCATTGCATTGACTGCTCCTGCCATGCGCTTATCCAATCTCAGCCTATATAAAGGAAAAATACCGCCGCATTGGAAAACATGGATGATAACTCATATTTATAAACATGGTAGCCGTTCAGACACAGCAAACTATAGCCAATTAACTCTTCTTCCGGTGATCTCTAAATTAATGGAACGCATTGTGACTGCGCGCATAAGAGAACATTTTGAAAACCAAATATTTTGACTGCAGCACAACACCGTTTTCGAAGAAATCGTTGCTGTTTATCTAACCTTCTTACAACGTTCGAGGATTGGACCAAGGCACTAGACGAAAGTTAGGCTGTACATGCTTGCTACATCGACATTTCCAAAGCATACGATAGTGTCAACCATGACATTCTAATAAAAAAGCTCGAAGCTTGTTAAATAACGGGAATGTTGTTAACTTGGATAAAGGACTATCTCAATGATAGACAGGTCCAAGTTTGCAGCACCCCCTCTAGAAGAATAGACGTCAGATGTGGAGTTCCGCAAGGTTCGGTGCTTTGACCTATTTTGTTTTGGGCGTATATGAACGATATAATACAGGAAATTGGATGAAACTTGATAATGTTTGCCGATGATATTAAAATATGGAAACGTGTCTGATCTGTTTATGACTGTAAGATATTACAACGGGATCTGTGCACCATTTTTCGTTGGTCCCTGTCAAATGAATTACCACTTAACCCTGTGAATTGTAAAATGCTGCGGCTTGGAAAAACTCTGCACCACACGTAACTACTTAGCTTGCAAGATCTCGTCTGCAACACCGCAGAAAAAAATCTCGTTATCTGGGTGTCGGTTATCCTTGAGCCTGTACATCATTGCTGTATAGTGTGCAATAAATCCGGCCGTATCTTGTGTATTCTAAAAAGGATATTTAGGATATTCACGCCCAAAACTCTACCCCGGTTAATTAATGCGTATGTACGTCCTGTTATGGAATATTCCATCCAAGCCTGGGCACCATGGCTGAAGAAGGATATCGAACTACTTCACAGGATTTATCATTGTGCGACAAAGTTGGTGTCCCGTTACAGAAATTTGCCTTACAAGGAGCGAATGTCAAAACGGACTCTACATAATTTTCCCAACGACGGATACGCAGTGACCTCCTGTTGGCATTCCAAATCTGGCATACTAAAAACCATCCCCTTAAACAATTGCTGACGCCCAATGGCCTTACTCGGACAAGAAAACATCCAAAGGCTTTCAGCAGTCCGTCATCTCGATTGGATATTCGTTGAAGTTCTTTTTCAGTAAGAATTTGTTTTACTTGAATCTTTTTGCCTGAAGAAATCACAAGTTCGTAATCTGTTACGGTTTTCGCTTTAAAACTGGATGAGTACATGACGAGCCAAGCGGTATGTGACTGCTTTTTCTACCATAAATTTTCTGAGTTCTGAGTTCTGAGTTAGAATTTCATCATTGCATTCAGATCCTTTTAGGTATATATGCGACAAATTGTATGAATTCATTGCCCATTCCGAACTTACGTCCTAATTTTATTTATTGGATCCATACCTATTCTTACACACAGTCCTATTTTAAATGTCTGGTAACATCTGGCTGAAAAGAATTTTCAGGTTGCTGTAATATGTTGACTTATTCAGAGTATGTCAATCAGATGCAAATTATATCCTTTTTCAGACAGGGAGTTCGAGCTTGCGATGCATCTTCTATGGTTAGAATTATACATATTTTCATGATTGGGGGTAACGCACTATGCGAGAATGCTCTGAAAATCCGTCGCAGCATACCCAAATGCCCGGAAGCCCGCTTGTAAATGACCTCACAATGCATGATGCCACATTCCCAAACTCCAAATCCCATTCCGATTTAGTCCAGCTCAACATTTTCTGCCCAAAGTGATATGTGTATTGGAATGCCGTAAGAATTTGCAGCACTCCGACTTTTTAGAATTAACGGTAGCTGCTTCCCAACCGAAAATTCTGAAGTTTTTGCTTGGCCTTCAATTCGGCCGGGTATAAAAATAATTTATCCACACGTTTCTATCGTTTTTTGATTAACTTACACTATTTGTTTTCTGATTTCATCATGTTTTCAAATCAACGGAGGTCAACATCAGACACGCACTGTTTACACGAATTATGGGGTACCAGGAATTACAATGAAAAATTTGGCCTAAAAGTTCGATTACGGCCATTGGTACAAAACTGGATCATGTATTAAAGTTATCAATCAAGCTGGACATGAAAAATCGTGTAGTTAACAAATAGTGACCTGATGTCGAAAATTGTTCGTCATTTTTTAACTTTGGCAGTGAAATTATTGTAATTGTTGAAAATTCGTGTAGACGAATTAAGCCTATTTCTTCTTTTTCTTCAAATAAATTCGAATTTGTATCAACCCGAGAAATATTTAAAAGTACTCCAAATCAAATTGTTTCTATTACAATAAAATGGTTTTTTGTCAATTATATCCTGATATGTGCCATTTCTGCTTACTTTATATTGATAAAGGAGTACCTTGAGACTTTAAAGGACATTGTTAGTAAGGATTACATTAAAATTTACGAGTGCGAGCAAGTAACATCAATTTTTAGTGAAATCATAAATAAAATGCATTTGAACTTCTCATTATATCGATATCCACTATTTGAAATGTGTACAAAACAGCATGTTGTCTTGACCCCACCTAATTTTCACATGCACATGATTGGCGTGCTAAATAATATTTTACATCTGTCAATCAAACTTTCTGTGGTTATGAACAAAACACTTTGTGCACAAATGTTTAATGTGACTGGATTTGTTTGGTTTGTGCCCGTCGTAACTGTCGAATTTTCCTTGAACGTGCACGATGTTAAGTGAATGGAAATCAGCAAGATTGCGTGTCAATGAATGGAATAAGTTTAGAACAATCTTCTTCATTTGATCAACATGCCACCCCATTTGCTTCTCCTCACTCCATAAATAGTCTAATGAGCACTTTGGTATTTAATGTTGTGTGAATATAATAGGAACAATCATAGTTTCATAAAACTAACGATAATGCAGCGCTTTATATAGTGGATAAACTTACGAGTTAGATACAAAATTATGGAGACCAATATATTGATTTTTCCTTAACCGCTTGGCCGCACCTTCTATGTATTAAAAGCTAATTTATGCATTATATTACATCGAACGTATCCGTATTTAAGTTTTTTCTTGTTACCGTGCAAAACATCAAGTCAGGCGGTGAAGCTAAATGTAGAACACAGACAAGAACACCACAACATTTAAATGACAACTGTTTATCGTAAAAATTGAAATTAGTTGCTAATATAATTGTCACCTTACGCAGCCAGAGGTTTAGCACTATTACTCATTAGCTCGGAGGTCCAACATGTATGAAAATTAAGTATTTGCTTGCATTTCAGTCACACACCACACTACCGGTTTCGTGCTTTTTGTAGTCAGCAGTTGTTTGTAAGTTCAAAAATTGTTTACTACAGATATACAATTAACATTTTTGTGATTGCCCCTTATTTCTGAGCACACCACGTTTCTTTCTTCGAAGGAAATGGATAACATGTTAAGTAGTAATTAAGAATATTCCCTAGTAGAATGAATCTGAATCAAACGATAAATCAATAAATACGATGCTGTATTCGAGCGATTGAAATCTTAGAGAAATATACCTCAATGCCAAGGGTTACTGGGTCAACATCCAGGTCACGTTGAAAGACCGTATCGAGTACGTACCTGCACGAGTCAAAACATACCAAAGTTCGAATGGCTGAAAATCAAACATGTTCAAGATTACGGAAAATTTGGCAAACATATTAAGGTAAAAATACATACAAAGGGTAATTAAAGGGACAGAATAATTACAGGCCCGAGAAACTGTATTAAGATTGAATTGATGTATCAGAAAGGATAAATCGACGATGAGTGAATGTAGTACTCATAAATTTTCATATTTTGGTATTTTGAGCAGACAGCTAGACTATTTTTAAGGCTAACATAGTTTCGGAAAAACCTCGTATGCATGCTTCATATCACGCTGGATACATCTAATGAGTTCAGGCAGCATATTGACGTTTATCTGGGTGAAATATTTACCAGAGTTCGGATGCGATTGCCTCATTCAATGAGCATTTTGTAGAGTGAAAACAATTATTAAAAGCGTGAAACTTGGTGCTGGCTGGAGAGATTTGCACGTTCGACGCTCGAGAGTAACGCTGCAGTACATTGAACCTTCTACGAGAAAGAAAAAGTTCCACAGTACCTCACCCTAGGCGTTAATAATACTAGACTAATTCTCAACTGACCTAAGGTTGAATAATCGAACTCTCTCCACATAAGGACTCAAGTTCAATCCCAAAACTCCCTCAGTCTCATGCCACAACACTTTATTCATCTAGTCGCATTCCAATTTACTTAATTACGTGCTTCTCCTAAGTCTAAAAGAGGATGCGTAAAATATAGGGTGTTACCAGTAGATTCGTTTGAATAATTTTCCACAAGCGCGTCTTGTGGCACCGGCATTTTTTTCTGGGATTTGGGCTATCCAGTTACTGCTCGAATGCAGTGAATAACGCTTCTTTCGGATTTTGTATCAAACTTCATGGTAATGTCCTAACCACTGAGCAAAGGTAACTGTTTTTAGCTAGTATCATAGAATTTATACTTTAATTATAACTTCATAATTCCAGTCCTTTTCACACTTTCTGTATTACAAGAATCGCCAAATAATGCGAGCCAACGGTCTTCGTATAATACTTGCCAAGCTCACCAAGCGCATCTTTATCATGTTTTCAAAGAACATTGATTCGTTCATATATTTCATATTTCAGATAGGAAATGTTTGCATTTTTGCGCTGTGATCGTATAGCTGTGGTATGAGAGACAGCTCTTTCATATAAGCCGAACATTCATGAGCCGTGACAATGAGGTTTTACGTTTAATTTTTAGATTTCTTACTACACGAATTGCCAAGATATAAGACCCAACGGTCTTCATATAATACCTACCAAGCGTTTCGATAGCATCAGATTAATCTAATCTTTACCATGCATTGAAAAAACCGCTTCGTTTAAGTGCATAATACAACTTTTCTTGTGTGATAAGAAATGTTTAGTCTTTTTGCGCCACAATCGTAGAGCTGTGGTATGAAAGACATCTATTCCGAGCATCAGTGTGCTGTTGTAATAAGGCTTTACGTTTGTTGTTGACTTCATTTAGCACGTTTGCGCCCTTCATGGAGGTGCTTTGGTGCTTCGTCTAATGCATGCTACAGCCGTTATGGTAGTTTTAGCTCCTCCGATCAATCAATGTTCGTAATTTAACCTTCTGCTGGATATGTGAGCACAACAATACATTAACCTTCTCTCTCTTTTTTGAGGTAGATAAACTGTTTTAGGATGATCCTGTCAATTATCAAATCAACCGTAAAGATGATAAATGAAACGTTGCCTGATAAACGTTTTTCTATGAAAATAATGATGGATAGTTTCGTTGAACCATGGCAGACCCATTGTAGATTATCGTTCGTCAAATGCACATGATTTTCAGACGAGGTGTTTTCCCCGTAGATATTTGAACAACGGGTGTTAGCATCTGCCGATGACAGAAGAAACTAATCAATCAAAATTATCGACATGATCAGAATATTTACATCTGCATTCCGGAAATTTCGCCATACATTGATTCGTATTCTAGGAGGAAACTCTCTGTTTTAAACAAATAGCAAAGATCCGTGGTTACTACAGTCGTTGGAGTATTTCATTGGCGATTGAAATATTGAAAATCTTGAAAATCTTAATGCTTTAACCGCCTAAAACCGTGGAGGGATTTGCCTAAAATGTATCCTTGCGTGTTGCTTATACTTGTACCAAATTAACTTCAAAGTTTGTAACCAGTTTGATTGTACCAACAAACGCAATTAAATCAAGCAATTTTATACTTTTCAAAAAGTTAATCTTAAGGGGGTGAAGCCATGAGTTTGTTATAAACTTGGGCTCTAAAACTGAACAATGAATGCAACAATATTAGTAAAGTGGTACAAAGTCCAGGACACAAAACAAAAATCAGTGAATAGCAGCACTGGCGGATATAATTTATCTAATATTAGATGTTATTTACGCGCTGCTTTCAACCGTCAAATTGTATTAAATGTAGTTGCAGTCATCGTGCAGATTAAACCGCAACAGCGGATCAAATATATAATGTGATATAAAATATCAAATTTGGTTTCATCCGCTTCAATCAAAGTGACCTTAAACATATAAGTATCTTCATTTTGATCTAACATTATATGCGGGAAAAGTTATAACGGAATGTCACTGTTACATACAGTTCGTACAACGAATCAGGAATCACATAATGATTCCTGGTCAGGCACTCGAGGTACATATGGATGAACAAAGTAATGTGTTGCTCACACACACCGCACCTACACTCCACTACCGGATGCTGGCTGTTCGTCGTCTTCAGGTGGAGACAGTAAGATTGGTTATAGTGATCCTTGAAACAGTGGATAAGTATATTCCTTTGAAACCATTCACTCGAACGCCTCTCACTTGGGGTGCAATTTAAGTCATTACCTATTTAGCATATCTCATGTGATTGAATCCAATGTTTCGTCATTCTGAACGCATTTAAATATTGAAATAGTTTCGAACGAACAGTCGCAACTTCAATCAATTTTGACAATCGTCAATAGCTTGACACCGAATGTTGTTGCCACCTGGTGGTGCAAACATCTTTAAGTCGTTTTTTCATGGGGTGATTATGATGGAATTTTTCATTCCTTTGGAAATTCGAGTTTTATTCCGTTGTTAATGAAAATCATAGACTTATCTATAAGTGTTTGCCTATGCCAACTATAATCAGAGGTTATTTTAATAAATGTTTGCCGAATTTCAATATATTCAGAATACCAATGTCCTGGGGTGCATATATCCCCAAAGTCAGAGACCCTAGTTTTCTAATGTACCAGACGCGGCCTCATTTAATTTTTAGATTTGAATTTTTTTCATTCATTATTTGGTGATATTTAGTTTAAGCGAATAAGCTTGTAATTACACCTTACGGTTTGATGATTACTCGAATTGTACAAGTCGCTTACTTTCACCCCAGGCGGCTCCCTAATTTGGGTCGATTGTTATCGATTTTTACGTGTTTTTCGAATCTAATGTAATCAGTATCAATCTTTACTGGTTGACACGCTAAAACAAAAGCTAATGAATTAAAAAAATTTTACTAGCGAAAACTGAAAAAAACTCGAACCAGGCACAGAAAATAATTTTCATTTATCAACCAAGAATTTGAAATTAATTCTAAAGTCAATCGACAATCTCAAGGCCAGTTATTCTTAAATTATGAAACGGGCGCATAATTTCGCCCCGAAAACATTTTGGTAATAGATTTTTTCTAGAAACTTTGTCAGAGTGTTTTGCTTTAGCGCACATTACTCACATATACATCACTTACAGTTTTAGGATGTTTACCATTGTAATATTAAAGCCCCGACTTTCGGTTCTGTGAGTTTTGAAGTAATAGAACTGTGGCAAACACTTTCACTTTCAATAAGGTTCGTATAACGAATTCGACTAAGTGGTCATTTTGCCGAATGGCTTGTATGTCGTTTATGGATTATTCCCGTTTAGTTCCGTATTTCAGAATGCAATTAACATGCAGGTTCATGGGCACAACCACTAAGCACACAACTTGTAAAACACGTTACCCAAACATACATATCCAAGCAAAATTTATCCCAAATAATTACAACGTAGAATTATTTATACCATTCGTTTTAACCATAAGGACAAAATGTGAACGTACGAATTATTATTATTTTATAGATATCGCCTATCATATTTGAGGGCAATTTTATTTTTTCACCATATATTTTGGATCGAGCGAAATGGCGAACCTCATCGAGGGATTTCAGATGCTCTACTCATGCACTTTTCAGATTCCAGCTAATGATAAATCACCGAGAAATGTACGTTTCTGTAAAGCTAATTCGAGGTTCTCAGAGATGTTATATCGAAAACCATCACTACTACATCCGAACTCAATATAAAAATTTTTTTCGTGGTAATCTAGACACGAACGGAAGCTGAATGCTTTCCATCTACGGAGCATCCGTCGTTTCTTGAACATATCGTGGATGGACAGCTTGACTAATGCTGAAGTGCTTTCTAAAGGTGGTCTACCGACAGCGACAGCGCCGCCTGCGGTGGCTTGGCCACGTCTACATAATGGAAATTGGTGGCATTCTGAAAGATCTACTCTATGGTGAGTTGAAATCAGGAACTCGACCATTGGGTAGACCGCACTTGCGGTACAAAGTCGCTTGCAAAAGAGATATGAAAGTTCTTGGCATTGACCCGGCGATCTGGAAAGAACTTGCTTTTGACCGCCCACATTAGAGGCATTGTGAAAAGCGTCGTCTGCAAGCTTGGGATGATCAAATACAGTTCTCAAATGCTGAACGCAGATCACGCCGCCGGTGTGCAACTGACGCAGATTGACCGAGTACTGTCTATCGTTTCAAACGCTGTGTGAGAGATTTTTCCTCATGAATCGAGCTGTTTAGTCATTCGAAAAGCTGTGAAACATGCAAAATTCATGTGGTTGTGATGTAAATCCATGATCGACATCGACCAAAATCAGGCCAACAACAACAACGACTAGGATCAACATTTATGTATAAGTTTTAAAAATTTCAAATACATGTCTCTATTCTGAGACAGTGATATGAACTCTCACTCTCGTCTGAAGTACTCAATATCAGCATACTGCTTAAAACTTACCGAGGAAACAGAACCAAACCGATTGAAGGAAATCTGAGATCAAGTGATGTGTATCTATAGCGTCAGACTCGATAATCCGCTTGAAACATTTTAGGCACAATGATAAACATCAAGTCAGCTGATTCAAATTGGTAAAAGTTGTGTTGGAAGATTCGTGTTGACTGAAATTTCATGAAGAATAACCGTTTGGTTGTTTTTTGCATGTAGTTTATCCGCTTACTCAAAATCGTGTTACCCTCAGCTCGATGAACATTTGCTTTTTCCTTGCGACAGGAGTCTTCTATAAAAAGTCCAATTTCAGGTTCATTTTTACATCAGCCGAAATACTTTCAATGACACTCAATAAATGTGTTTTTCTGGAAAACTTCGAGCCTTCGAAAGCTGCTGATTAAACGTACTTATTAATTTTGCACAACCCTTATTATATTTAATAGAACCTAAAACATCTACTTGTCTACGAATGAAGCTGATGTTGGTAAGTAATTTTCTTACCACTTCAACATATCCCAGAGAATGTGATTATATATATTATTATAGGAATAGAATAGAAATAATCTGTTGCAGACAAGCCCCACTTGGGCATGTGAAATTCTGCCTAGTTGTTCTGTAATTGATGCTTTGACATTACTGTTTGGGTACTTTCACTCGTATGGCTAACCCAATAGTGCACAAATCCGAGAGGATCCTCGATGATTGAACTAAAATTTCCTCCTAACCTATATTCCACAAATTAGGTCAGCCTGCTACGTAATATTTACATTCAATGCTCTACACATTCATATCTAGTGTCTCTATTTAAGTCAAATCTAAAAACAACAGTTCGCTTATCTCTGAATGAATTAATTTTGTGGAGCTGGCTAGATAAAATTCAACAAAGGCATAACGCGATCAGGTTTGTCATTGACACATTTATCCAAAAGTGTATTATATGTGCAAATTGCTCATCATTCTTTCACGGTTTCAAAGCCTGTGGAACCTGGTCATCCTGCCACAAGTTGGTAAGTGTAAACAGAGCGAAACCGGTCGAGAGGTGTACGTAATGAAAATTCATGCAAATAAGTATCTAAAAATTACTTGCTTTGATGTACGGGTTTTACTTCAATAAATCAATACGGTAAACCTCTCACAGTGCAGATACCAAGATGCCGGTTGTTAACTAATCATAGTTCTTGCTTTCCCGTAACATATCACGATCGTTTTCGTGCTGTTTGCATAAACCAGACAGATTAATTACGATTTATTACGGTGCGTGAAATAATAATTGAGTCGACATTCGCTTATTTATAACCAAACACGAATAGCTATAGTTTTAGCCTCAAGTTATAAAGCTTAAACTCGGAATAATCAATTCTGAAGGCGACCAATTTTAGTATTAATTCAAACATTCCGATTTAAACGGTCTATTGCAACATCATACAATGTAAACCCATTACAACAAAACATTAGTTGTTACAATGTGTGCTATGGGCATTTTTATTAACGCTCGGCCGTAATTGAATTATTTACTAAAAAATTGTAAATAATCCCTAGATCATGGAATTTGAACGATGAATCAGCGAAATCTGTTGAGCGGATTTTTTCGCAAACGATTTTATTTCGATCCCATTTTAAGTGAACAACATAAGAATAGATTCCCAAATATTTCCTAAATTTGATATACACTCAGGTTGCACCATTCTTTCTAGACCGAGAGTTTTTAATTTTGGAATTTCATTATTATAATTATTATTTAAATCGATCAACAACTATGTTATCGAAGATGTTCGTGCGTTTCGGAAGTAGCATTTTGTTATTTGATCCGAATTTCGCACCAAATGTCACGCGTCCATTTGAACTTATAGAACTTAAAGACATTTTGTTAATCCAATGATTTAGATTGAGAACGGCTTTTCAAAATGCCGAAAATGAAACCGCAGATAGGTCAAAAAGGCGACATGATAACAAAGGCACGAATAATTTGAAAAATGTGATATTTAACACCAACGTTATTCACCATACTGACAGAGATACAGCGTGAACTAAACTTCATGCCTCTTAATGTCACCTTCACTAATTTAATTTTTTCAAAGGAGCACATGGAACTTTTCGAAATGAAAATACCGATTTGGCTGAGATGTTGAAGTGTCCAGATATTCGAACGAATGTTAAATTCACTAGCTTCAAGTTAAATATGCTCGATATGTCATACTAAACTATCACCCATTGTATTCTTGAATACACAATAATTGAAGTGCTAACAAGCTATTATTTTTGTTGGTTAAGAAAAGCTACATTTGTTTGAACTTATTAATACAAAGACAGGTGAGAATTCACGCCAATGTGATGAGGTTTGAGTGATTGTGGTCTACTTAGTTTTTAATTTCGACGTAAATACAGTCAAATATTTTTCACAATCACCATTTTATTCGGTGCCAGTCTAGTGACGTCAGTCAAATGTGATTGCGTTTGACTGCTGTTTCGAAAATATTTCAATATTTAAATGTGTTCAGGATGACGGAACGTGGGTTTGAGTCACATGCATCATGCTAAATAGATGATGATGTAGATAGCATTAAAATCGACAGGTGCTCAGATGAATATTATGAAAAAAAGAGTTTTGTTTTAAGAAATTTGTACAAACAATGTAAGATTACTCGAGATTTTGCATTTTTACGACTAATTCGAGTGGTGGTTTTCCAACCTCCATATAATGTTTAATCCAAACATCATTTTTTCCATCCTCAGAGCATATTGCCCCAACTTGTTTAATGGGACTGGCACGAACCAGTTGGTTTCGTTTGCGATGGAATATCTCAGAAATACGACTATTGTATTTCAGCCTTTGTGTTAAACTCCATTCATATTTGTAAAACTTTCCGATGTGATCAATCCGTTCGGTTTTGCCAATCTTATCCAAAATTCCTAAAACGGCGATTTGTGCTCATTTATCAGAAGCCCATTTTATGATCCGACCATTGAGTCATAAAGTACATTTAATTTACCCATAGAAAACCTGGTAATTTCGAATCAGAGGCTTGTTATTAGTTAGTAATGTATTTCTCAATTAGCCATAGAAGTATGGCTGAAAAAGTTACAAAACGATGCTAGTGTCTACATATATAACTTAAACTAACCAGATATACCTAATTCCTCTTTGTTGATTATTTTCTCATGAAATCCACTTAACATCACGATTACAATAGAAACACCTAACTGGATCGATTTCGCTTTATTATTTTAATTCAAAACGTCGAAATTTTTATGATAGAAAACCGAATTCGATATGTTACAGTGTGAACAAGGTGTTTGCTCGAATCATACAAGCTTGAGTACCAAACTGCGAATATACGTTAATATCTAGAACATTTGGATACTTGGTGGTACTCAAATCTGCGTTTTCAGATATATGCCCTATATCGTTTTGGAAAATTAAACCAGAGTTTCTATATAAATGCAATCTTCGCTGCTATATTCTCTGTTCACTAAGTTTACCTAAATTGCAATAGGATTTAAATTGCTCTTTCAGTTAAATTGCTTGCGACCAGAAATTGAAGCATATAGTAGAAACATACCCTGCACACTGCTTTAACTAATATTGATTTACGACTACAAATCACATGGTTTCGGTAGTTACAAAAACAAAGAACATGAAGCTTTATTGATCTGTCTATATGGAAGGGCTTTATAACCTGGTGGAAGTTTAGAGCATCGCTGCATTTAGAGATGCGTTTTATTGACAAGTAATGTTTGTCAGTGTTTTGAAGAGAAATGATTCTTTGTACACAGCGTGTGAATTAAACAGTTACGTTTAATCACTTCGCAATGCACAGGAAATAGAGATTGTCTAACATTGATCTGTCATCCGTATAAAGACATAAATGCTGTCACTAAGTGTTCATACATTAATCTTTAAGCATCTGGATTTCAAGAAATAATTGTTGCATTTATTATAGGAAAGCCGGTTAATTTCCAATTTTCGCAAATTGTGGTATTTCCGTTTTGTACAAAAGTTTCAGGATTTCTCAGCAACTTTGTGGATTTCCTTGTTAAATGAAGTGGTCATTTTTGGTACCATAGCATTTGCATATTATCCGATTGCATCCCTCATTACCAGCTTTGCGCTGTTGGTCTCTAGCTGATAGACGGACTATAATTGGACAATTTAGACAATGTAATCGCTAAAAGGTATGTGTTTCATCAGAACTGTCATGTCTCTCTCTTCTGTTTTGTCGGTTGACATAAATCTATTAGTTAATTTGGTGGTCATGTTTGGTTCTCACCGTTATTGTATTCATCACGATGTGAATGACAAACATCAGTTCAAAAAGTTCTCATTAAATGTCACCAAAATCAATCTCGCGGTACCCAAGTGAACCGGTGGAAAAGTCACATAAAGTTATTAGTTTAGAAAATAAAAAATCAACAAACTTAGTGCAGTACGGTTTATTATCAACAAATACTTACTGGAATGACCTTACAAGAGTTAATTTGGATAAAGAAATGTGCAGGATGGTGTGGCAGAACTAAACAGTTTCTTGAAAGTTGAAAGTGAAATCTGTGAGACAAGAATTATTTCCGTATTCGCATGTAATTTCCCAACAATAACATCATAACCGGTACGTGCTTTTTCCACGTAGTTGGCTTGGTCAGTATAAATTTGAAGCGATGGATAATAATAAACAAACGTCAAAAATTTTAAATCGCTGTTAGATAAGGTTAGTACAACCAATCTGTTCAATCATATGTACATACAATGCATATGTGGATGTGTTGAGACATATTGCGCTTTATTGATTGAAAAGTGTTCAAACCATATTACCATGTCCAATGTGTTCTTGTGATTTTACAATTTGTTTGCATCATATTTTATGCGAAAACCGCTTTCGAGTTCAAGCATCATTTATCAATAACGTATGTACTCGATAATGAGTCTCATTCATGTAGAAATTGGAGCAGATATTTTTATGAAATATGAAAGACCAAGGATAATTAACGCAAAGGTCACCACTTCGAATGAACTATCCCGTTTGCATTCATTAAGCTACGTCATTAGGAGCAAACGCGAGAAGAAGTTGTAACTGTTGTTTTTATCCACCTAATGTCTTTAGTTTACAATAATTGTAAATCGTTTATAGACACGCGATAAGCTAAACCTGACGCCTGAAAAATATCCTCAACCTCACACCATGAGTATCTGCGACATATCGAAAAAAGGTAATTCGAATAATTAATTTCAAACTTATTCATTAATTTCGGGAAAGATGACACCATTACAAGAAATTCCAAACTAATGTTGTTTTCCTTCATTTATAAGCAGAGTGGCTCGCACACGATTGAAATAAAATTATAAATTATGACTAATACAGAATAAAATGTGTGCCCGTTGTTTCGGAATCACGATATCGCACTCCGAGACAAATTCTGCGGAAGTTCTTCAGATTATACGATGTAGAATTATTAGGAATAATATATTCAGAGCAAGCCATAAGTACAAATCAAATTGAGGTTGCATCACGCAAAAGTATGTCAATGTCCATTCGTTTGACAAGTATTCACAATTATTGAAGATTCAATGAGAAACACGGAAGGTATTAATTCTGCACAACCTCCTTGGTCGTCGTGGCGGAAGGAACAATGATGCATGGGATCTCGGATTGACGTATGACATAGTCACTAACGCTTCCAAGTAGAACTCTCTTGATTGCACCCAAGCCTCGGCAGCCCATAACAATCAAGTTGGCGTTATATTGATCCACAACCTTGAGGATACCTTCTCCAGGTTTCACGTTGTTTATCACAGCGAAATCATGTGGAATGCGCCTGGACTCACAAAGGTATCCGAAATCGTTTTTCAATTTGTTGGTATATTCAATTCTGGGAGGGAAATGCGCATAAGCATTGTAAAAATAGAGAATTTTAATAGTATTTGCAACACACATTGATAAAATATCTTACTTGTAGAAATTGCTTTAATACAATTATATCAGTATTACTAGTGTTTGAAACGGAAATTCATGAGGATGAAACAATAAACCAAGCCCCTCTTGAATGATTATTGTCAGCTTTATCAGGCGTGGATCCTTTTATTTCTCGAAAGGAACGGCACCATATCTGTATCAGATTGTGCAAATATAATAATAATAATTTCTCGAAAGTAGCATAGGTTTGTTCTATTACAAGTTATTAGAACTAAGGTTAATTCACGAAACATTTCTTGATAACAAAACCTATGTTCTGCATATATTCTGATTTACAACTCAGCACGAAACATTTGTAAGGTTAGCCTAATTTACTTCTGATGTTGTTTGATCCTTCATTAAGAGCATGTTCAGTCGACAAACTTTCTATCCTTTCGACATGTGACGAGTCACGCTTTGTAGTACATATTGTAAAATTCTTTGATTTTGGATTTCCGTTTACATCTCTCAATGTCGCCGGAGTGATGCTGCAAGCGCAGTGGAAAAAGCTCAACAATAAAATGGTGAATCACAAACATTTTTGCTTCAGAAAAATGTTACACCAGAGGAACTTGTGAGGACACCAAGTTCGGACTAATCCATTGATGAATACTTCACCATATAACTGAAGATTCGCACTTGATTTCATCTACAGACATGTAAAGGCTAGTTTGTTGCTAACAGAGCAAACAATTGAAGACATAAGTGTTATTTTTTTAAAAACCATGCAATAGAATATGCGTGTACGTATCGAGTACTGAATATCGTGCAGAGAATATCACACCGACATTGAGTAAACTATTAACATATTTACAAACGAGTGAAAAACGGTGAAAACCTATGAGGATGCGCTTTCATAAATCCACGAAGCTGAGGTGGTAACTAGAGTTACCGTCAGTAGACAAAGGGTTAACCGGCCGATTCTTAGCTTCGTGTAAGTTTGATTCTCTCGGATACCCACACCTTATATAGCGATGTAACTTGTAACTTTGTATTTTCTTTCCTAATCAAGAACCTTCGGTTCGCTAGTTCCATTTCCAAAGTAACATAATGCGAATTATCAGGCATGAACAGAAAACTAATCAATTTGAAGGAACGTGAACTCAACATGACCTTAAATATGTGGCTAATTCGCTAGTTTCGATGCTCAAATATGTTCCACTTTAATAACACGCGGTAAAATACTGTGAGTAAATATTAATAGTTTGTATTGCCCAGAAATCGAACACACCAGCTTTTCGTAAAGTCATGTTTTTTAACTGAATCAAGTGCTACAAGCTCTAATTATGTACACACTCTCAGTATTACGGATTGATATTCAAATATAATTATAAAAAGTCTTTTGGGTAAATCAATTTTAATTAATACTATGTACCCGGAATTCTATTTTCGATTCATCGATATGCGCTATAAACACCAATGTCATCCGTCTATTAAAACTTCTCCTCATTTCTCTCTCTGCTCCTAACCTCAAGAATTAGTTTAGCACGACCGTGAAATGAATATCCGCAAATGCAATGGGTCTAACTAGATACAACATTGTCTAGTTTTTGTTGCAATACTGATTCTTATTATGTCCTATTTTGACTTACAATCGAGCCTACCGATGAACCTGAACGACATTTCGTTGCTTGATAACATTGATTGAATTTACTGCATATTGCTTGATGTCAAATTCAAAACCTTTTAACTGTCGAATTGGGTGAGCACCGTAGGCCACGCCCTAAAACAATCGAGAAAGATTTTTGCATGACGAGATCAAAAGCGTTGCCAATGAGCAGTGGACCGAAAGAATTATTCGAAAAATAAATCTAAAAAAGCTCTTTGTACAACCCAGCTGTTGGAATGAAATAAGTTTCCTAGAATTTACCCCATCTTCCAAATTCGATCTCACTGCTATGATCGATCCATTAATCTTACAGGCACTTTAGGTTAATTATGGATAATTTGATTGATGGGTGCGTTTGTTTCAATAGGGTTTCGTTTATTTGATGAAATTATTCCTGGTGAGTTTTGAAAAATTGGATTTCAAGAATCATGGTATAAGGCAATTGAGGTCATGGATTCATTAGACAAAATGCAGCGATGCTAACACAAATCCAGACAGTGATTTCATTATCCAATGTCTGGTTAACTGCTCATTGTAGAATATCGTTCGAGTATTTTGACGAGTGTAGGTCATTTAAGGCACCAAATGATATTAAATCACAGCCTAAAAGCAATCATAAGATTGTGATAAACATACATTGGAAAGATATCAGGAACGAGGAATTTTTAACAACAGGGCCATTTACTCCTAAAAGCATGTATGCCATTTGATTGAAAACCGGCAATTCAAGTATTTTCATCAGTTTGAATGAACTAACGGTTTAAATCATTTATAGTGGAAGTAGATGACGAAGAATATGACTTCATCCATTCGCACGAATCTGGTTAATTTAAACAAACATTTTATAAATAGAATGGATTACGCATAATTGTGAATCAGATTTCAGTTTCGTCTACCGAACCAAGCAATATTCTTCTGCTCAACCAGATATTGGGTGGGGTATGTGAAAATGGAATTCTTGATTTTTATTGCTTGTATAGGGTATGAAATATAATCTTCGGGTGAAAGAAAGCGATCTGTAGGCTAGAAAGACCTCATACAATGTGTATGTATTATCGGAGAGGCAGGAATGGCCAACTTGTCAAAATCACGATTATATATCTAATTAAATCTGGAGAGACAAAGCTCATTTACGTGGTATTCATCATGCACCTATTAATTACTATGGCATCCTGCAACATTATTATTGATACATATAATAAGTTTGGAACAAGACAGGAAAATATCTAGCTACTTCATGTGGGACATCACCTAAACATTTTTGCATGTTCATCAAATTAGCTGACGCCAGCTATATAAATATAGTCATAATTACTTCAAGCATCTGTCATATGTCTATAATTATAATTTGAATTTTATATTGATTTTCGGAAATATATAAAGTTAGTCGGCAATATTTTTGGATATACAAATTTTGGGTCATTTAATTGGGATAAAATTAACCATCGTAACTGAAACATTAACAAGGCTCACTTTTCCCCAAGCGCTTTGGTCCACGTTTCAATCGGCACATTCAATCCCGAAGTGATGCTAAACGCTGGCAAGTTCGGCGCTTCAAGCACATGAACAAATATCACGTAATCACCCGGTCGATGAATTTCCGCCAAATACCACTCAACGGCTTTAACTGCATGGATGCTACCATCCACTGGAAGACAAACTCGCCTTTTAGCTGACAAACACGCCGTCGATGCCATTGTGTGCTCTGTGTCCATCGACATCAGTCTTGCGGCATTAAAATACATTTCAGTCACGCGATTGGCCAAATCAATCGGCCTTGATGTCTTGCATTTCATTGGTTGAACATGTAGCCAACACATGTAAGCTAGCTGACCGATTCTGGGCGCAACTTCAAACCGGTGCACTGACTATTTTGAGTAGTAATTTTTCTATTCACAAACAATACTCATTAAATTACTATACATTCAAAAATCAACTGGAATAGGCGAAATCTAGTCCTCATGAGCCAAGCAATGTTACACGCGAGATTATTTGTAATCTAGCGAGAAAATCATTGTCCCTCACCAAACTTACTCTGATATACTTCGTCGTTTAAACAAACCGTCTATATGAAGATGGTGTATGAGTATTCTTTATATATTACAAAGCAAGCAAAGTTGTGACAACACGTCATTCGCAAATGTGAATTAGTTTTATCACTGCGAGACCCATTCGTCTCAGAATTCGAAAATAGCGTGAAGATTTTAAAATAATTCGAACTCAAATTCACCATTGAAATAGAAGTTGTAACTTACTCATCGTGACACACTTGGATAATGAATTCATAGATTTATTCATAGATTTATTCATAGATTATATGCAGGTAAAAAGCTATGCTTTACAAGACCCACAAAAATGTACATCGGGTCGGATGGTAAAAATATCAAAATATTGTTAGATTATTGTCAAACACAAAAAACATACTTTTCCATGTGGATATCTAGTGATTTTTGAAAACTTCAACAGTTCCAGATTGTACCACATGAGTAGGTAAACTGTTCCACAGTTGCACATTGCGAACGGAAAATGCATATTTGCGGCAGTTCAACCTGCTATGCTGTTGGTAAAGTTTTAATTGGTGACCTCGCAGATGTGTGTTATGGGAAAGATGGAAACAAATGACCGCAAGGATGATTTGTTTGATTAAGCACTGTCCAAATGAATATAAGTGCTCCTCGTTTCCGTCTGTATTCAGCCGAATGCAAATTCAATAATTTAAGTCGCGTTTCGTATGGATAATTTGATAGTCCCAGGACGAGTTTTGTCGCTCTGCGCTGTGGAGTTTCTAATAGCAGAATATCTTTTTTCAACCAAGGATCCCATGCCGGTATAGCATATTCAACATGAGGACGGATGTACGTTGAAATCAATTTGCAGGCAATATTGGGGTCAAACAAACCTAGGACTCTTTTAAGGAGACCCAAGTTGTTTTCAGCTTTGCAGGCAGCCAGTCGACATTGCATTGAGTTTCCTAAGTCTGATTGGATAATCACACCTAAATCTTTATCGGAGTGCGACCAAGATAATATTCTTTGCTCGACCTGCTGTTGAGAGACAATAGGCTGCATTTCGAAGCATTCAGGGGCAGAATGTTTTTTCAGTTCGTCAGTATGAACGGAGTTCTGCTTTGAAATATAGTAATATGAGCAACGTTACGTTGGCTGAGTATTACGTAGGAAATCATAGCCCGTACGCATATTATTAAAGTTAAACGAGACCAAAGTCAATTGATAATTTGCTTGTCAACACTTGATGCATCCAAATAATTTCATTATGCAAAGAGTGGTCTAGGCTCATAGACCGTTTGACTGCATGCCTAATATGCATTGAGTTTAAGGAGTCAGGTTCGCAAGCGTCAAATTTTATAAATGCATGCCACCAAACCATGTATTGAACGTGCGGTCACAGTTGTTTTTTATTTAGCTACTTCAGCATGAAGCCATACATAATACAAGCTTTGTTTATCAACAAAAGCGCTCATCATGGTTTTCGTATGATAAGCAACCTATCATTGAACAGTGAATGAACATTGTGTGAATGTGAGAAGTGCATTAGCTATGAGCGCTAATCACGAGCTTTCGCGTGATAAGCAGAACTCTGCCCTCCGACACAACACAAGAGCAAGAATCGCCGAAAAGATCAACGACGACAATTGCGAACACTTGAAATTTCATGTTTCGGATTGATTGCATTCGAACTGTTCCAGTGACAACATCATAAAAGATGGATGACGTCACCCGCAATCGGACGATATGCAATTCGTCAATGTCGGTCAAACGAGCCCTGCGTGTCAAGGGCTTGAAGGGCACCGGATGGCACGAAATCGACTGACAAATCAGATCTAAGTGACAACCGGGACAGACACGTTGAGGATCACCGTTGTGATTGTTTGTTTGCCTATATAAGATAAGGTTGTGTTTTAATATTTGACTTTTACGTAATAAACGCCTTTGACAAATCTTGTATTGTGTAATTCGTGGGTGAACGCGATTAGCTTTGCATGGATTGACCTCATGGATGAATCAAGACACAATCGATCTGCTTGCGTGGTTATTGTTGGACCGAAATGTCACAATTGACCAAATGTATGCTCAACCTACGACTCGTTTACGTGAAATGACCTGACGCTATCAATTTCGGCATCGATCCCCTAACCCCCACTCGTTATAATTGTACGGTCTAAAGAACGATAAACTAAGTATGAAAAAACGACTTTGTCGAAAGCTGTAACGGATTCTTCCGATGTTTCGATTTCATGAATTTGGAGTTTTGATTGGTTTTAAACATAATTCT
The DNA here is from genome assembly GCA_013407085.1 of Atriophallophorus winterbourni. Taxonomy (NCBI): domain Eukaryota; kingdom Metazoa; phylum Platyhelminthes; class Trematoda; order Plagiorchiida; family Microphallidae; genus Atriophallophorus; species Atriophallophorus winterbourni. The sequence continues at coordinate 20,173 of JACCGJ010010422.1, read as the reverse complement.
TAAAGACGAAGCAATTCATTTCTCGATTATGTGAATCGGTATAATTGTGAAAATATGTCTGTCAGACTCAGGCTCGAATAAGCTGAACAGACACTGTCAAGCAATTCATGAAATATACTGAGCAAATGGAAGAATAGTATTCTGCTCTGGCCCCCAAATTAAACTACAGTTATTAGAGCCAGCTATCAATGATAATTTATTATTTTGTACAGCCATTTAGGTGTTGAACGAAGGAAATATTTTAACTGAGAATTTCGATTTGCGGTTACACAGATTGTCGTATAGTTCGTGAATGGCCCGACTAAACCATGAATCTTGAGAGAATATCTAAAGAGGCGTGAAATATCAGAGACTAAATGTGAACCGGAAAAACATGTTATGGCGTAAAAACTTGTACGTAAGACGCAGGGTACACTTTCCTGTCATTTTCAGCTCCGAACAATCGTTTTTTTGTAAAGGAAAAATGTTTAGAAGAGTTTTCTTTACTAAAATTTAACCATAATTAAATAACAGAAAATATTCATTACAGTGAATCGTCTTATCGTGTCTAAACAATCTCGGGTAATCTGGATTTTGTATATCGTAAATTAAAATGTTCAGTTAAACATGAACAACTTTCGAGATAGCAAGTATTTTGGAGAGAGAAATTGTGGGACCCATGAATATATGCTGGTGCTACCCCATTCCCGCCTGAACTGTAGAAGGTATTTCTATTCAGTCCGCGTCTGTTTTACTTGGAACACTTTACCTTCTACCGTTACTCACTTCACTAGCTTGCATGAGTTTAAAACGAAATTAGACAAATTTTCGTTTAGTTATTCGTTTCCCGAAAACCCTTGTATACTGCTTAATCTAATCCATTATCTTGTTTTATGCACTTACATTTCAATTTTCACCAGCCTATCTTTATTGTTAAGCTTGTTTCTTTTTAGACCATTAAAAACCTTGAATTACTTTACGCAATATCGGCCTATTGGCTTTCGATTGTGTTGTGGAATTCGTGGGTGAACACTATTTCCCCTAAATTGGTGGCGCCCAGGGATGAATCGAGACACAATCATCCAGTGGCTGTGAAACGAGGGGTTTGACGTGGTTAATGTTGCCTCGAGCGTCCCAAAGTCTGTGCAAACAAAGTAATAAACATTAGAACAGGGAATGCACTTTGGCGTCCGTTGACCTTGTGTGATCACACCCGGCATACTCCGGTCTACTGTGATTATCCAAATGTAATTCAACGAACGTATAATCTCTGTATGCCGGTCGAACGCATCAATGATCAACGATGTTATCGGTTGTTTACACAACTTTTCTTTAAATGACTTAATAATGGCACACGATTTGTAGTCCTATAATAATCCTTAAAACACTCACTCGCTTCGCTTTTATTAACTATAGCGCATAAAACCCAAGTCAAAATAGATTACTTAAGTTTAAGCGTCTTTCTCGATTGCAAAAAGAATCCTTAGCAAGGTATTTGACGTTGTTTTTAACATCACGTTCGTTAACCTTGAACCTGTTTATTGCTAAATTGTTTATCCGGAGTGTTGTTATGATTATCCAATGACCTTATTTCCATCATTCAAACAATACTGCTTGTATGTATTCGGCGACAGTTACAAAACACCCTTGGCTTATTAGGCTTTAAAACTTAGCGTTCAGATATACAGGTCGCCAAACATCACTAGCTTGAATAGTTTTACCGGGGCTAATAGACGTCTATACTTTGTTTTGAACAGGGCTTGAAATGTTTATTTTCCAACAGTGAGTCCACGTCTACCCAGAAAGATTTTAAAATGACCGCTGGAAAATCAGTATAATGCATAGTAATAAGTGTTGTGACCAACGCCATGGACATGCCCGTTAAGTGTGTTTGTACTTCTATGACTACTAACGTTTGAGTATTGTGATTGGTCGAACATTGCACTTTCTTTTTCCCGATATTATTAATCGTTGTTAATGATTGGACGAAGACAATTTGGTTTATCACTTAGCTGCGTGTTCTTACCAGACAATAACGAATACTTCGCTTTGGGATTTAAAGCGAAGTTGCGGAGCGAAGCGAATATTGTTGAATATTCGCTTCGCTATCGCCATGGCGAAGGGTAAAAATAAACTTCGCTAAAAATTCGTTATACTTCGCTTCGCTTAAAACGAAGTGCAAGTTCAAACTTCGCCATAAACGAATATTAGCGAAGTCTTCGCTAAAAGCGAAGAGTGTTCATTTCTGTACTTTCATATTTTAACCCGGGAATTGTTTTTGATGTTGACACTTGTTGACTTGTTGATAGACAAAGGCCAGGCAAGTGCACTCGGATGGTGACTGAAGGTACCGACGTAAGCTACTTAGCAACCGACTGCTTGTTTAATTGCTATAAGCTAACATTTGAGGTGGTAACTAAAGTTACGGTCAGTAGACAAAGGGTTGTACTTTTTTGTACTTTAATATTTTAAATGTATTCTCGTTGGTGTGTGGCCGGATGCGAAGGGCGTGGGTGTTTGCCGCCTTGCCTGGGCGTTTGTTTCTTTTGCGTGCGTGGTTGGAGGACTGTAAATAGGATGAAAATTTAATTGTCTTACCATAGTCTCATCATGAGCCCCCCGAAGACGCACCACAAGTCGGACAAGGACAAAGACTCGGCCTCGGCCCAGAAGTCCAAGAGGAGCCCGACCCTCAAGAAGGCAGCTGAATTGGAAGGTGAGTGAGCGCAATATTCGGTTAACTTCTATACTATTCGATATAATTCGCTATATAATTTGCTATGTTATTCGTTATACTTCGCTATATTTGCAAAGCTTCGCCATATTATTAGCGAAGCTTCGTTATTATTTGCTATAACTTCGAAGTTCAGAAGTCATTCCTTTACAGTTACCTTCATCAAGATCGTTCAGTACAGCAAGATCCGCTGGTCTTCAATGTGCATGACCATCACATCCATCGTCCGGAACAAGGCTGTCCTGCTGTCGCTGAAGGATGATGTCTTCAACACCCCTTCAGACTTTGCGGCCCTCATTCCAAACAAGCTGCAGTTTCAGGACCTGGAAGACATCCTCTGGCCCCTCGAGCAGATCAAGGAGGTCAGCAAACGTCTCCAGGCAGATGAGACGCCACATTGCAGCATGTCATTCCGGACATGGCCAAGATTGCCATGATGTCCGCCTCCAGGATCAAGCTGTTCGCCGACTTCAAGGATTCCACCAAGGCATTCATCAAGAAGTTCAGGAGGAGATCAAGATCAGAGTTCCCGAGCTGGGCAGGAACGTGGACCTCTACCAGATGGCGCACTACCTGAACCCCACTCAGAAGGCCGTGTACCCCAGGACCAGGTCTCATGGTCACCTCTTCTACGAGTGCGAGCAGAGCATCAAGGTGCTCTTGGCCAACTTGGCCCCAGCCGCCCCACCATCCATTCAGATGCCGGAACCCGCTTGCCAAGATCTTGAAGGTTTTCTCCAAGAGCACCATGACCTTGATCTTGATCCGGAATTGGCCTTTGGCAGCGTCGACCAGTCCCAGTCTAAACCAGCCCCAGTTCCTCCCTATGTCAAGGAGATGAATGAGTGAATGGCGTCTCCCCTGGAAAAGGAGGACATCGACGTGCTGCAGTACTTGAAGATGAAGGCCAAGAAGCTCCCTCTACTCGCCAAAGTCGCCCAGTAAGTTGTTTCAAAGTTAAAGGTCACTTTTTTTCCTTTGGATTATAATTTATTCTCGTTATTCGCCATTCTTCGCTATAATATTCGCTAAACTTCGCCATACTTCGATATTATTCGCTATACTTCGATATATTATTTTCTATTCTCAGATGTAGTATTGCTATACTTTGATATAGTATTGTTATACTTCGAAATAGTAGTTTAACTTTTACACCCCCTGGAACCTAATACAAAATACTCAACCTGTCTCATTTTCTTTTAGGATGGTCTACGCCATCCCGGCTACGTCGGCCTCATCAGAGAGGGTCTTCTCGGAAGCTGGACTCGTGACCAAGCCCACCCGAAGCCTTCTGAACAACGAGAGGGTCCAGGAGCTCGTCTACATTCATGACAATTACGAGAGGGTGCTCCCCTACATGAAGAGGATGAAGCTCCGCATCCAGGATTTCACCAATGGCGAAGGTACCAGCACTCAGAGTCAGCAGCAGCTCAAAGACCAGGATGACCCTGAGGCCAACCTTGAGGATGTCGAGTTTGTCGACACCCAGGAGCTCACGGCGGAGGCCTACTCCCCTCTGACTGGAGGCAGCCGGAAAGTTCCGGCACCATGTCCAGGTCCAGAACCCCGGTCTCAGAGACTGACTCAGAGGAGGAGCCTAATTTCCTTTGACAGAACAAAGTTTTGTATATTTCCAATTCCAAAGCTCATGAAAAAGTCCTCCCTTGTCAAATAAAAGTTCTTTCATGGTCAAAAAATAATTTATTTCAGAATTCGTTTTATTTTAGCGAAGAATAGCGAATTTAAACGAATATTAGCGAATTATAGCAAGGTTTTTGTCGAAAACGAAGTTTTCGGGGGACATCGAAGTTGAGCGAAGATTATTCGCTAATATTCGTTATAGCGAAGTGCGAAGCTTCGCTTCGCTTCGCCATTGCGGAGTGCACTTCGGATATTCGCTTTGATACTATTCGCCATTGCGAAGGGCAGTTAGGGCACTTCGAAAATTCGCTTCGCACTTCGTTTCGCTCCAAAAAAGTGACATTCGTTATTGTCTGGTTCTTACTGCTATTCAACAATCAAATTGAATCTGTTTGACGTGGATCAAAACCAGAATGATTAGGCTGAAATTTTCGGTATTAAGGGCATACCCATCCATTGTATAACATATTGACGCAAACAATATAGCTATTCGTCAAGGCACGCTCATTATTATAATGCAACAACAAATGCATGGAGCATATTTGATACAGTCAATGTGGGGCAAATTGTAAATGAAAGAAAACAATGCGTGCAACGAATACTCAATTTTGCAAAAGATACGTAAACGTTGCGAATAAGAGGCAGTTACAAACCGATAGGTTAACGTGTTTTTAAGGCAAGAATATGTCAGTATTCCCAAGACACACTCGAGTTGTGCCACTGAGTGGTTGACACACTTACGTTAAACAGAAATTCACTACATGCTTTAGACCTGGATAAACCGTGTTGAATATAGATTTCGACACTGCTATTCTGCAAATAGCGTTAACAGTGTCATGTTTGGAGAAAATTTGTAAATTAATTGACTAAAGACAGCAAGAATTACTGGATCAAATGCCTGATGCCCACGGAGGCTGTGATGACCATTACATGAATGCCACATTACAATGCAAAACGGCCAGGAATACTACAGCAGACAATTTTTTAATATTGATGATTTTAAAACATTCATCATGTGGTATTTAAATGCATGAAGTGATAATTATGAATAGAAATCTTAAAAAGAAACACGAATGCTGTCGCAATCTGTTATCACTCACAAACAAATTGTACACATGGCATGATTTAAATTAAATTCTTCCTTTAGATTTGAATTGGACTAGCATCATCATGTAGCATACGCAAAATGTTTTTAGACCTGATATAGATTGTTGATTTATGGTAAGATTTCCACAAGAGGAAAAGCCTACTTTTATTCAGCATATTCAATTATTCTTTTTCTGGCTCAAAAGGATCTGAAGGTAAAGATGGTTTCGTTGAATTCACTATTTTGCTATTAATTCGTCATAAGCATTTTATGCTTTTCAAATAAAGTGTGCAGTGTTTGCGATGTTTAAATCAGCCAGATGAATTCAAATAAAATTGCTAAATGTGGATTCCATTTGAGCGAGTTAATTGTAAACGGGCCTCGAGTAATCTCCAACTGTTTTATCATGCACCAAAATTATCATTTGGTTACATAATGCATAACACTAGAGAAATACCATCAAATACTGACATCGTGACTCTCTCGAAAGAAAATAGTAATGTTGGATATGCTATTAACTATCATCGTAATATTATGAATAGTGACTTTGTCGAATTTTGCTCACGCTCGGTAAAGACCTACTGTTTATTCCACTAACTGCTGGGGCGGATATTGACATACAGCGAACTAGCTGTGAAACAACCACATCAAATAAGCACAAGCATTCAGCCATCAGGTCACGCATCAAACCCTGAAAAGTTTCAAAACACAAGCCAACTGACTGCACGACAACTATAAAATGTTTTGGGAATTCACATTTGTACAAAGACAACAGGTTCCTGTTCCACTGACCGTAATCAAGCAATCATGAATCTTCCTCCAGTTGTGATCACCTTTTTGCACATACCGATTTGGCTGAGATGTTGAAGTGTCCAGATATTCAAACGAATGTTAAATTCACTAGCTTCAAGTTAAATATGCTCGATATGTCATACTAAACTATCACCCATTGTAAGCAAGGTTATAATTGTATGCCAACTGTTATATAGGGTTCGTACAACGAACCACGATGTTCAGACACGGAACCATAAAGTGATTCTTGGTCAAGCACTCGAGGCGCTTATGGATGACCAAAGTAATGTGTTGCTCGCAGGGATGGGGATGTGAGCAACACAATACTTTTATCACCCATTGTATTCTTGAATACACAATAATTGAAGTGCTTACAAGCTATTATTTTGTTGGTTAAGAAAAGCTACATTTGTTTAAACTTATTAATACAAAGACAGGTGAGAATTCACGCCAATGTGATGAGGTTTGAGTGATTGTGGTCTACTTAGTTTTTAATTTCGACGTAAATACAGTCAAATATTTTTCACAATCACCATTTTATTCGGTGCCAGTCTAGTGACGTCAGTCAAATGTGATTGCGTTTGACTGTTGCTTCGAAAACATTTCAATATTTAAATGTGTTCAGAATGACGGAATGTGGGTTTGAGTCACATGCATTATGCTAAATAGATGATGATGTAGATAACATTAAAACCGACAGGTGCTCAGATGAATATTATGAAAAACCGAGTTTTGTTTTAAGAAATTTGTACAAACAATGTCAGGTTACTCGAGATTTTGCATTTTTACGACTAATTCGAGTGGTGGTTTTGCAACCTCCATATAATGTTTAATCCAAAAATCATTTTTTCCATCCTCAGAGCATATTGCCCCAACTTGTTTAATGGGACTGGCACGAACCAGTTGGTTTCGTTTGCGATGGAATATCTCAGAAATACGACTATTGTATTTCAGCCTTTGTGTTAAACTCCATTCATATTTGTAAAACTTTCCGATGTGATCAATCCGTTCGGTTTTGCCAATCTTATCCAAAATTCCTAAAACGGCGATTTGTGCTCATTTATCAGAAGCCCATTTTATGATCCGACCATTGAGTCATAAAGTACATTTAATTTACCCATAGAAAACCTGGTAATTTCGAATCAGAGGCTTGTTATTAGTTAGTAATGTATTTCTCAATTAGCCATAGAAGTATGGCTGAAAAAGTTACAAAACGATGCTAGTGTCTACATATATAACTTAAACTAACCAGATATACCTAATTCCTCTTTGTTGATTATTTTCTCATGAAATCCACTTAACATCACGATTACAATAGAAACACCTAACTGGATCGATTTCGCTTTATTATTTTAATTCAAAACGTCGAAATTTTTATGATAGAAAACCGAATTCGATATGTTACAGTGTGAACAAGGTGTTTGCTCGAATCATACAAGCTTGAGTACCAAACTGCGAATATACGTTAATATCTAGAACATTTGGATACTTGGTGGTACTCAAATCTGCGTTTTCAGATATATGCCCTATATCGTTTTGGAAAATTAAACCAGAGTTTCTATGTAAATGCAATCTTTGCTGTTATATTCTCTGTTCACTAAGTTTACCTAAATTGCAATAGGATTTAAATTGCTCTTTCACTTAAATTGCTTGCGACCAGAAATTGAACCAAATAGTAGAAACATACCCTGCACACTGCTTTAACTAATATTGATTTACGACTACAAATCATATGTTTACGGTAGTTACAAAAACAAAGAACATGAAGCTTTATTGATCTGTCTATATGGAAGGGCTTTATAACCTGGTGGACGCTTACAGCATCGCTGCATTTAGAGATGTGTTTTATTCACAAGTAATGTTTGTCAGTGTTTTGAAGAGAAATGATTCTTTGTACACAGCGTGTGGGTTAAACAGTAACGTTTAATCACTTCGCAATGCACAGGAAATAGAGATTGTCTAACGTTGATCTGTCGTCCGTATATAGACATAAATGCTGTCACTAAGTGTTCATACATTAATCTTTAAGCACCTCGATTTCAAGAAATAATTGTTGCATTTATTATAGAAAAGCTGGTTAATTTACAATTTTCTCAAATTGTGGTATTTCCGTTTTCACCAAAAGTTTCAGGATTTCTCAGGAACTTTGTGGATTTCCTTGTTAAATGAAGTGATCATTTTTGGTACCATAGCATTTGCATATTATCCGATTGCATCCCTCATTACCAGCTTTGCGCTGTTGGTCTGCAGCTGATAGACCGACTATTATTGGACAATTTGGACAATGTAATCGCTAAAAGGTATGTGTTTCATCAGAGCTGTCATGTCTCTCACTTCTTATTTGTCGGTTGACATAAATCTATTAGTTAATTTGGTGGTCATGTTTGGTTCTCACCGTTATTGTATTCATCACGATGTAAATGACAAACATCAGTTCAAAACGTTCTCATTAAATGTTACCAAAATCAATCTTGCGGTACCCAAGTGAACCGGTGGAAATGTCACATAAAGTTATTAGTTTAGAAAATAAAAAATCAACAAACTTATTGCAGTACGGTTTATTATCAACAAATACTTACTGGAATGAACTTACAAGAGTTAATTTGGATAGCGAAATGTTCAGGATGGTTTGGCACAACTAAACAGTTTCTTGAAAGTTGAAAGTGAAATCTGTGAGACAAGAATTATTTCCGTATTCGCATGTAATTTCCCAACAATAACATCATAACCGGTACGTGCTTTTTCCACGTAGTTGGCTTGGTCAGCGATGGATAATAATAAACAAACGCCTAAAATTTCAAATCACTGTTAGATAAGGTTAGTACAACCAATCTGTTCAATCTTATGTACATACAATGCATTTGTGGATGTGTTGAGACATATTGCGCTTCATTGATTGAAAAGTGTTCGAACCTTATTAACATGTCCAATGTGTTCTTGTGATTTTACAATTTGTTTGCATCATTTTTTATGCGAAAACCGCTTTCGAGTTCAAGCATCATTTATCAATAACGTATGTATTCGAGAATGAGTCTCATTCATGTAGAAATTGGAGCAGATATTTTTATGAAATATGAAAGACCAAGATAATTAACGCAAAGGTCACCATTTCGAATGAACTTTCCCGTTCGCATTCATTAAGCTACGTCATTAAGAGCAAACGCGAGAAGAAGATGTAACTATTGTTTTTATCCACCTAATGTTTTTAGTTTACAATAATTGTAAATCGTTTATAGGCACGCGATAAGCTAAACCTGACGCCTCAAAAATATCCTCAACCTCACACCATGAGTATCTGCGACATATCGAAAAAAGGTAATTCGAATAATTAATTTCAAACTTATTCATCGAATTGGGGAAAGATGACACCACTACAAGAAATTCCAAACTAATGTTGTTTTCCTTCACTGATAAGCAGGGTGGCTGGCACACGAATGAAATTAAATTACAAATTACGATTAATACAGAATAAAATGTGTGCCCGTTGTTTCGGAATCACGATATCGCACTCCGAGACAAATTCTGCGGAATTTCTTCAGATTATACGATGTAGAATTATTAGGAATAATTTATTCAGAGCAAGCCATAAGTACAAATCAAATTGAGGTTGCGTCACGCAAAAGTATGTCAATGTCCATTCGTTTGACAAGTATTCACAATTATTGAAGATTCAGTGAGAAACAAGGAAGGTATTAATTCTGCACAACCTCCTGGGTCATCGTGGCGAAAGGAACAATGATGCATGGGATCTCCGATTGACGTATGACATAGTCACTAACGCTTCCAAGTAGAACTCTCTTGATTGCACCCAAGCCTCGGCAGCCCACAACAATCAAGTTGGCGTTGTATTAATCCACTACCTTGAGGAAAAATTCTCCAGGTTTCACGTTGCCGATCACAGTGAAAAATATGTGGAATGCGTCTAGACTCACAAAGGTATCCGAAATCGTTTTTCAATTTGTTGGTATATTCAATTCTGGGAGGGAAATGCGTATAAGCATGGTAAAAATAGAGAATTTTAATAGTATTTGCAACACACATTGATAAAATATCTTACTTGTAGAAATTGCTTTAATACAATTATATCAGTATTACTAGCGTTTGAAACGGAAATTCATGAGGATGAAACAAAAAGTCAAGCCCATCTTGAATGATTATTGTCAGCTTTATCAGGCGTGGATCCTTTTATTTCTCGAAAGTAACATAAGTTTGTTCTATTACAAGTTATTAGAACTAAGGTTAATTCACGACACATTTGTTGATAACAAAACCTATGTTCTGCATATATTCTGATTTACAACTCAGCACGAAACATTTGTAAGGTTAGCCTAATTTGATTCTGATGTTGTTTGATCCTTGATTAAGAGCATGTTCAGTCGACAAACTTTCTATCCTTTCGACATGTGACGAGTCACGGTTTGTAGTACATATTGTAAAATTCTTTGATTTTGGATTTCCGTTAACATCTCTCAATGTCGCCAGAGTGATGCTGCGAGCGCAGTGGAAAATGCTCGACAATAAAATGGTGAATCACAAACATTTTTGCTTCAGAAAAATGTTACGCCAGAGGAACTTGTGAGGACACCAAGTTCGGACTAATCCATTGATGAATACTCTACCATATAACTGAAGATTCGCACTTGATTTCATCCACAGACACGTAATGGCTAGTTTGTTGCTAACAGAGAAAACAATTGAAGACATAAGTGTTATTTTTTTAAAACCATGCAATAGAATATGCGTGTAGGTATCGAGTACTGAATATCGTGCACAGATTATCACAGCGACGTTAAGTAAATTATCAACATATTTACAAACGAGTGAAAAACGGTGAAAACCTATGAGGATGCGCTTTCATAAATCCACGAAGCTGAGCATTTTAAATTTCCATTTTATAGACCTATTCTTTGCTTCGTTTTTGTTTGATTCTCTCTGATACCCACACCTTATATAGCGATGTAACATTGCGAATGGAAATAGCGAACTGAAGGTTCTTGATTAGGAAAGATAACTCAACGTAACATAATGCGAATTATCAGGCATGAACAGAAAACTAATCAATTTGAAGGAACGTGAGCTCAACATGACCTTAAATATGTGGCTAATTCGCTAGTTTCGATGCTCAAATATGTTCCACTTTAATAGCACGCGCTAAAATACCCTGAGTGAATATTAATAGTTTGTATTGCCCAGAAATCGAACACACCAGCTTTTCATAAAGTCATGTTTTTTAACTGAATCAAGTGCTATAAGCTGTAATTATGTACACACTTATAGTATTACGGATTATTATTCAAATATAATTATAAAAAGTCTTTTGGGTAAATATATTTTTAAATGTTATATTAATACTGTGTACTTGGAATTCTATTTTCGATTCATCGATATGCCAATGTCATCCGTCTATTAAAACCTCTCCTCATTTCTCTCTCTGCTCCTAACCTCAAGAATTAGTATAGCATGACCGTGAAATGAATATCTGTAAATGCAGTGGGCCAAACAAGATAAAACATTGTCTAGTTTTTGTTGCAATACTGATTCTTATTATGTCCTATTTTGACTTACAATCGAGCCTAACGCTGAACCTAAACGACATTTCGTTGCTTGATAAAATTGATTGAATTTACTGCATATTGCTTGATGTCAAATTCGAAACATTTTAACCCTATCATGCCTGAATTATTTTCTAACCCGAAAAAAAATATTTTTTCTTTGGAAACGAGTTTCCCAGGGGTGAAATAACACAAATAATATAAAAAGTTTGTGATATTCACATAATTGAGAAAATAATAAAATGTAACCACTTGGTTACATCCGGCATAAGTCACAAGTGTACGATTTTGGTGACTTCTGCCGGGTGTAACATGGAGGTTACAACTATTTAAACGCAACGCATTTCGAAGATTTTCTGATTTATTCCAATTTTTTTACATAATGTCTTTGTAGGCATGACTAAGTTTATACTGGAACAAAATTTATAATAACTGAGACTTTCACACGATTTTTATTCGGCTCACAAAACTGCGAATTGTGAGGATACGTTCGAAACCCGTACCAGCACATACTTTCTCTTTCATTGTGGACAAGTCAATGATGATTGCGAACAAAGAAGAAAACCACCCTGCAGTTGACAAAATTCTGTATGCCTCCGTGCAAAAAATTCGGAAACTTCAATTACAATTAGCTTTAAATGATTCGCGAAGTTCATGTAACCAAAAGGTTACATCCGTCCTGAATGGGTTAACTGTCGAATTGGGCGAACCGTAGGCCACGCCCTAAAACAATCGAGAAAGATTTTCGCATGACGAGATCAAAAACGTTGTCAATGAGCAGTGGACCGAAAGAATTATTCGAAAAATAAATCTACAAAAGCTTTTGTACAACCCAGCTGCTGGAATGAAATAAGTTTCCTAAAATTTACCCCATCTTCCAAATTCGATCTCACTGTTATGATCGATCCATTAATCTTCCATGCACTTTAGGTTAATTATGGATAATTTGATTGATGTGTGCGTTTGTTTCAATAAGCTTTCGTTTATTTGATGAAATTATTCCTGGCGAGTATTAAAAAATTGGATTTCAAGAATCATGGTATAACGCAATTGAGGTCATGGATTCATTAGACAAAATGCAACGATGCTAACACAAATCCAGACAGTGATTTCGTTATCCAATGACTGGTTAACTCCTCAATGTAGAACATCATTCAAGTAGTTGGACGAGTGTAGGACATTTAAGGCACTAAATGATATTAAATCACACAGCCTAAAAACAATCATAAGATTGTGATAAACATACATTGGAAATATATCAGGAACGAGGAATTTTTAACAACACGGCCATTTACTCTTAAAAGCATGTATGCTATTTGATTGAAAACTGGCAATTCAAATATTTTCATCAGTTTAAATAAACTAACTGTTTGAATCATTTATAGTGGAAGTAGATGACGAAGAATATGACTTCATCTATTCGCACGAATCTGGTTAATTTAACCAAACATTTTATAAATAGAATGGATTAGGCATAATTGTGAAACAGATTTCAGTCTCGTCTACCGAACCAAACAGTATTCTTCTGCCTAACCAGATATTGGGTGGCGTATCTTAAAATAGAATTCTTGATTTTTTATTTCTTGTTTAGGGTTTGAAATAGTCTTCCGGTGAAAGAAAGCGATCTGTAGGCTAGAAAGACCTCATACAATGTGTATGTATTATCGAAGATGAATGAATGACCAAATTGTCAAAATCACGATTGTACATCGAATTAAATCGGGAGGGACAAAGCTCATTTACGTGGTATTCATCATGCACCTATTAATTACTATGGCATCCTGCAAAATGTTTATTGATACATAGAGTAAGTTTGGAACAATACCGGAAAATATCTAGCTACTTAATGTGGGACTTCACTTAAACTTTTTGCACGTTCATCAAATTAGCTGACGCCATCTAAATAAATATAGTCATAATTAACTCAAGCATATGTAATATGTCTATAATTATAATTTGAGGTTTCAATTGATTTTTGGTAATAAATAAAGTTTGTCGGTAATATTTTTGGTATACAAATTTTGAGTAATTTAATTGGGATTAATTCATCATTAGCAAGGCTCACTTTTCCCCAAGCGCTTTGGTCCACGTTTCAATCGGCACATTCAATCCCGAAGTGATGCTAAACGCTGGCAAGTTCGGCGCTTCAAGCACATGAACAAATATCACGTAATCACCCGGTCGATGAATTTCCGCCAAATACCACTCAACGGCTTTAACTGCATGGATGCTACCATCCACTGGAAGACAAACTCGCCTTTTAGCTGACAAACACGCCGTCGATGCCATTGTGTGCTCTGTGTCCATCGACATCAGTCTTGCGGCATTAAAATACATTTCAGTCACGCGATTAGCCGAATCAATCGGCCTTGATGTAATGCATTTGAATGATTGAAGCATGTAGCCAACACATGTAAGCTAGCTGACCGATTCTGGGCGCAACTTTCAACCGGTACACTGACTATTTCGAGTAGGAATTTTCTCACTCACAAACAATGCTCATTACATTACTATACATTCGAAAATCAACTTGAATAGGCGAAATCTAGTCCTCATGAGCCAAGCAATGTTACACGCGAGATTATTTGTAATCTAGAGAGAAAATCATTGTCCCTCACGAAAATTTTAATCTGATATACTTTGTCGTTTAAACAAACCGTCTATATGAAGATGGTGTATGAGCATTCTGCATATAGTACAAAAGAAATAATGTTATGACAACACGTCATTCGCAAATGTGAATTAGTTTTATCACTTCGAAGCCCATTCGTCTCAGAATGCGTAAATAGCATGAAGATTTTAAAGAAATTCAAATTGAGCATTAAAATAGAAGTTGTAAATTACTCATCGTGACACACTTGGATAGCGAACTACCCCGAAACAGAATGTTTTTTCAGTTCGTCAGTATGAACGGAGTTCTGCTTTGAAATATAGTAATATGAGCAACGTTATGTTGGCTGAGTATTACGTAGGAAAACATAGGTCGTACGCATATTATTAAAGTTAAACGAGACCAAAGTCAATTGATTATTTGCTTGTCAACAGTTGATGCATCCAAATAATTTCGTTATGCAAAGAGTGGTCTGGGCTCACAGACCGTTTGACTGCATGCCTAATATGAATTGAGTGTAAGGGGTCGAGTTCGCAAGCGTCAAATTTTAGAAATGCATGCCACCAAACCATGTATTGAACGTGCGCTCACAGTTGTTTTTTATTTAGCTACTTCAGCATGGAGCCATACATAATACGAGCTTTGTTTACTAATTAAAAGCGCTCATCATGGTCTTTGTGTGATAAGCAACTTATCATTGAACAGATGAATGAACATTGTGTGAATGTGAGAAGTGCTTAGCGAAGGGCGCTAATCATGAGCTGTTGCATGATAAGCAGATCTCTACCCTCCGACATAACATAAGAGCAAGAATAACCGAAAAGATCAAC
This sequence comes from Atriophallophorus winterbourni, assembly GCA_013407085.1. NCBI lineage: Eukaryota > Metazoa > Platyhelminthes > Trematoda > Plagiorchiida > Microphallidae > Atriophallophorus > Atriophallophorus winterbourni. Next base: position 4,947 of record JACCGJ010010422.1, on the reverse strand, counting down.
GACGACAATTGCGAACACATAATATTTCGGGTTTCGGATTGATTGCATTAGACTTATTCGAGCGACAACATCATGAATAGATGGACGACGTCAGCCGCAATCGGACGTAATGCAATTCTTCGGTCAAAGTAGCACTGCGTGGCGAGGACTTCTTCCGAAGTTTCTATTTCATGATTGGTTTTGAACATAATTCTTAAAGACGAAGTAATTGATTTCTCAATTATGTGAATCGGTGTAATTTTGAAAATATGGCTGTTAGACTCAGGCTCGAATAAGCTGAACAGACACTGTCAAGCAATTCATGAAATTTACTGAGCAAATGGAAGAATATTATTCTGCTCTGGCCCCCAAATTAAACTACAGTGATTAGAGCCAGCTATCAATGATAATTTATTCTTTTGTACAGCCATTTAAGTGTTGAACGAAGGAAATATTTTAATTGAGAATTTCGATTTTAGGTTACACAGTTTGTCGAGTTGTGCCACTGAGTGGTTGATACACTTATGCTACACAGAATTTCACTACATGCTTTAGACCTGGATAAACCGCGTTGAATATAGATTTCGACACTGCTATTCTGCAAATAGCGTTAACAGGGTTATGTTTGGAGAAAATTTGTAAATTAATTTACTAAAGACAGCAAGAATTACTGGATCAAAATGGGGATTTATTGATCAAATGCGTGATGCCCACGGAGTCTGTGATGGGCATTACATGAATGCCACATTACAATGCAAAACGGCTAGGAATACTACAGCAGACAATTTTTATTATTGATGATTTTAAAACATTCATCATGTGGTATTTAAATGCATGAAGTGATAATTATGAATAGAAATCTTAAGAAGAAACACGAATGCTCTCGCAATCTGTTATCACTCACAAACAAATTGTACACGGCGTGATTTAAATTAAATTCTTCCCGTTAGATTCGAATTGGACTAGCATCATCATGTAGTATACGCAAAGTGTTTTTAGACCTGATATAGATTGTTGATTTATGGTAAGATTTCCACAAGAGCAAAAGCCAACTTTCATTCAGAATATTCAATTATTCTTTTTCTGGCTCAAAAGGATCTGAAGGTAAAGATGGTTTTGTTGAATTTACTATTTTGCTCTCAATTCGTCATAAGCATTTTATGCTTTTCAAATAAAGTGTGCAGTGCTTGCGATGTTTAAATCAGCCAGATGAATTCAAATAAAATTGCTAAATGTGGATTCCATTTGAGCGAGTTAATTGTAAACGGACCTCGAGTAATCTCCAACTTTTTTATCCTGCACCAAAATTATCATTTGGTTACATAATGCATAGCACTAGAGAAATACCATCAAATTCTGACATCGTGACTCTCTCGGAAGAAAATGGTAATGTTGGATATGCTATTAACTATCATAGTAGTTACTTCGTCGAATTTTGCTCACGCTCGGTAAAGACCTACTGTTTACTCCACTAACTGCTGCCGCTGGGGCGGATATTGATATACAGCGAACTAGCTGTGAAACAACCACATCAAATAAGCACAAGCATTCAGCCATCAGGTCACGCATCAAACCCTGAATAGTTTCAAAACACAAGCAAACTGACTGCGCGACAACTATAAAATGTTTTGGGAATTCACATTTGTACAAAGACAACCGGTTCCTGTTCCAATGATCGTTATCAAGCAATCATGAATCTTCCTCCAGTTGTGATCACCTTTGTGAAATTCAGGAGGACTTAGTACTTATGAGTTGTCACAAACATAAACGAATTCTCCAAAACACTTTAATATTACAGTTAACATTATATCTGATTCGAAGACCTGACACAAAAATAACACCAGGGTACTAAATTGTAGCGCATGTAACGCTACCAAGATGAGCCAATATGGAGAGAGATTCACAATGGTCTAAACACGATCGATCAAACGGAAAACGTGAGGCAGGCGTTTAGGCGTGGCATTAGAATGGTGTTGGTTGTGATTTCGAGTCCCGTTCGAAGCGCACTGATAATGAGCTTGAAAAAAAGCGGAATTCGTGTCCGTATTTCCATTGTATCCGTTGTGAATAACTTTGTACAGTGGAACCCACCTACAACGAACTCGCTTACAACGAATTTTCGGTTTGAACGAACACACCATGATTTCCCAAATAAATTCCTTCTGTACATTCGTACAACGAAACTGTTCGTTACGAATCTCGCCTATTACGAACACTGTACACGTTCCCGACAGCTATGTTTGTTTAATAAAGCTCATACATACAGAGAACTCGCTTTTTCTTGCCTTTAACCCACAACGCTGCGTCAAGAGTGGCTTGCAGTGCGCTAAGAATAGAACTGACACATACAGCTTGGTGAGACACAGGCAGCCTAGCCTACAGTGTGCTAACTGACTCGCACGCACTCACAAGAAAATCACGTGAATTCTCTGTGACTGGTACAACCGCAGTGACACATTCGGACGAAGACAGTGACACAGAAGCCGTAGCTCCGTCTGTGAAAGATGCTAGGAGTGCTCTTGTTCTCTTTAGAAGATTATTAGGATAGAAGGAAGAGACGTCGAAAGATAACTTGAATTTGTCGAGAGAGAGATTGAGGCGGTGGCGAAGACAAAAATTAAACAAAAGAACATCGCTAGCTACTTCATGAAAGTGTGAGATTGGACTGTCCGTGTGTGTGCAAGATCTTTTTACTACTCCGTTTTATAATGAATTTAATATTATTAACATGAACTTAGATTTAATATTGTGATCTGTGTGCTGTGGAATCATCTAATCATCAAATGGATTACACGCATGCAGAAAGACACAAAGGTAAGACATTCGTGACTTGTTTACACGTGTACAGAAAAACGGCGCCAAAATCACATGTCTGACAATGCGTTTTACTTACAACGAACTCCGCTTTTAACGAACATTTTACTCTCTCCCCAACGATTCGTTGTACCCGGGTTCCACTGTATATACTTTGAAAAAATTTCAATTTATAAATAGTCACAAGCAGAAAGAAACATTCCTCAAAACACATCTACAAAAAAGTATTGCTTGCATAGCAGATACATTTTCGCATCGTTCAGTAACTAGTTTGAGTCACACTTTTGAATTTGTTTAGTTGTGCATGTGCGTTGTCATTCTGCTCACTGCAGAGTGAAATCTTACTTTACAGCTACATAACGTGGTTGTGTTAATTTTATGACAAATAAATTTCACTTTATTTATCACCTCAATCATCATGTCAAAAGTCCACTACGAATACATCTGGTGACTACCAGGAGCTCTTAGTGAAAGTTAGTTGTGAATACGTTCTAAACTAAAATGAGCTAGAAGGTTTGCAATCTGTTAAAGTGGTAAAGCCGTCATTTTAAGATGCAGTAAATCAACTGTTCGTAAGATTCAAGACATTGCGCTTGAAATGGAACAATTTATTACACATATGGATTGCAGGAATAATGCTTATGTTTAAAATAATAGTATATAAGAATTATATCAATTTTTCCGTCAACAAATGATGTTGGTTCACACATCCTGGTCAGATTTCTCTCTAAACATCGATATACAAGATATACAAACAGTAGCTCTACGTTGCCAACAGCCTCCGAGCTCACCAGTCAGTCGTAGTGGACACTTTTAGAATACCTCGGTCACCAAACTATAGAGGTGACGGGCCAAAACCTCTGAAAATATCATTTTTAACTAATGGTATAATGGAACTCATTAAAGACAAATGGAAAGCAAATCATAGGAATATCCCGAAGGAAGTCAGAATGAGTGACCACAGAATTTCTGTGCCAAAACTGCCTAATGAACCACGGCTATTACAATCAGACGAGACTCCGATTAGAAAAACTGTGGCAATCCCAAAAAAATGACAGATGTCCGACTCTCGAAATGTCGGACAAATATACGAGCATTCATCTTCATCACTATGTACTAAAACCAAAATCGATTGCCTATATACAAATGCACAATGCCTGGTGAATAAACTAGCTGAACTAAAGGATTTCCGTAATCAGCACTCATTCGATGTCATAACAATAACTGAGACATGGTTCCAACCTCATGTGAGCTATCGACAGTTCTCTATTCCAAACATGACCCTGTTTCGGAGAGACTGCTTAAGAACAGGCGGTGTAGTGGATGTTTACCACGAGCGTTCATACAGTACGGTAGTTACAGACAGTGAACTCGATCTGCAAGAAAGTATACGGTGCAACTTGAAGCTCGAATCAGGCGACAGTTACATCGTTGGTATAGTTTACCGTTTGCCATCATTATTGGACGCGCATAACGAAAATCTCGCGAAAGCAATGCAGCACATCGGAAAACATCGCAATTCACTATTACTGATTATGGGAAAGTTCAATCTGCCTCAACTATATAACCGAATAGATCATCCGTCCCGATCACTAGACTACAATTTTGTGAACTGTTCGATTACATCCCCTCGTATAATCATGTTTTCGAATATACACGACAACGTAATTTGCAACAGACATCCGTTCAAGACCGAGTCTTAACCTATGAAGCCACTGCAGTCGAAGATGTTCAGTATGACCCTCCGCTGGGTCGAAGCGACCACCTCGTTCTGCTCTTTCAATACGTTTGCAAAGCCAGTAGAATTGTAATACAAACAAAACGAATTAAAAATTGGATTACTTTGGTTTGATAGAAACAATGGGTGATTTCGATGAACATAGTATAAATTTCAGTGATCCGGACTCGCATTGCACAACCCTGACAGATTACATAATCAACATGATAAATTTGAATTCTAATTATGCTCCGAAACATAAATGCACAGAATTCGCAGTCGGACTAGAAAATGTTTACAAAGCGAAATTTGGCATGGGCTATTCACAGGGTCGCCAGAACAGATTCGAACTGGGCAAACGTTCGCGAATTGCGGAATTAAGTCACACATCTCATCCAGGAGGACAAACAATATCACCAGATTTAGCTAGCGGTAAT